>JANWGL010002918.1:0-19991 GCA_025200755.1 Ceratobasidium sp. C01 | reverse complement strand
GAAGAAGCTGAAGCGCATCGTCGGGTCGCATTCCGCTCACCCGATGATGGGAATCCGGTCCTTGGGCATGGGCGATCATTTCCTGGTTTCGGGTCGTTATCAAGATATCGCCATGCGCGCATACGGGGAAGAAATCGTGCAGATTGAGCTGTCGATTGTCCGCGTTGTTGAGAATCAGTAGCCAGCGCTCCTCCTGCGACACTAGCCACGCTAGCCCTTCTTCCAGGGTTTCTCCCGCATTAGCTTGCTTAGCAACTGCACCTAGCCCTGCGGAGATTGTTTGGCGAGTGGTAGCATCGACATAGAATATAGCCGAGAATCTACAGTCGTAATCAGTTTGGGTGAGGAAATAAAGACACAGTCTACGTACTTGTCCTTGTGGATGTGAGCGAACCTCAGTGCTAGCTGAGTTTTGCCGGCACCTCCGAGCCCGCATAGCACGAACAGATGCCTGTCCATCGGCGAAGAGCCGAAGTAGTAATGTTCCATCTGATCGAGAATGTCCTCTCGACCGGTGAACGTCCGCGATGGTGGTGGGCATCGAACGCTGACCAAGATCGTTTCCTTCGTAAACTGTACGTTCCCATCTGCGAGGGGTTACCGGATACCGGTGTCAGATGGACATGCCAGTATTAGCTGAATACAAACGCACACACCCAGTATTTTCACAGTCGTCGTCCCTGCCACGATCGCCGTCGCCGCCTGCTGTACTCTCGAATTGACGCTAGGATCTCGTAGATAGTTCCGCGTGTGGGCTTGCACCTGCGCGAGCCGTGCTGCATCCGATTGGTCGATATCCTGCATTCCTTGTTCCGGGTTGAACCGAAAGTAAACGCCATCCGTGTGACGGAATCGGCTTGATAGCTCCTGGTTTGTCTTCTCGCAGTCGGTTACAATTGACTGGGCGACCTGAAGTAGGTCGGGTGAAAAGAACGAGGATAGTCTGGTGCGAGCTGGCATTTGGGCGGAGTGGAGTTGACCAGATCCAACGCTGAGAATGATTGAGAGCGGTCGTCCTGGAAATACGCGCTCCAGCTCGCTTAGTGCGTGAGCCGCTGGATTATTACATCCAAGCCCCCCTCCGATATACGGCACCTCCAAACCGTTCTCCATAATTAGCGCCTGCTTGAACATCCCCGGCGTCGCCATGGTTGCTCGCACCGCTTCGACGATTGTACACTCGGGACCTTGGTGTGCGTCGACCCTATAAGTGCGAATGCAAGTCGGGATGCTACCCCGCATCGCTTCAGCGGACATAGCGCACACCATCCTAGAATGGATTTATTAACGAAACGGGTAGGAGTGAGTTTCAAGATGTCTCACACTTTGCTGCCTACGCTCTGGTTCCTATCATCTATCATCCGTGCGTCCGCACGGCCGCAATACTTTGCCACAATCTCGCCCATCACTTTTTCCAGCTCGGTGGCGCTAAAGGCGGTGCTCGAAGGGTACCGCTTCTTCTTGAAGGCCCGCCTCAGGATCTCGACGTAGCACAAGATCGCTTCGTCGGCCATTAACCCCAATCTTCCCAATAAGATCGCGGCAAGCCTGCGAATCATCGGTGAGCAGTAAGATCAGCGATAAGTGCCAGTGCATACCCCCCAGTTCCCGTTCCCACGATCAGGTGAAACCATTCACAAGGTCGAGGCACCTCGGAGAGCTTCTTCTCGGCCTGAATGGCTTGCATCAGCGCGGAGACGATGACGAGAGTACTGAGCACGTTAATGCCGCCCCCATCTGCGACATTTATTAGCACCATCACACTCGAGGCGACGAGAAGGACAGACCTAGAATTAGCAATCGCAGGGCGGCTTCGACGAGACTGGCGTCCATCGCTGGGATTGCGAGGAAGAGGGGATTGAGTGGGTTGAGTGAGTGAGAATCGTGGTGGTCGCGAGGAAAATGACAAGCGACATTGAGGCGGCGCTTATTTCTTTGTCGCCCGGCGGCTACCGCCATCTGATTTTGGAAGTTATCGAATTGTATTCTGGGCAGGCGCAATGGGAGTCACGCTGACTAGTGGGATGAGTAAAAGTTGGGTAATTCACGCGAAGACCTAACAGACATACCGCTTATAAATATCGCGACTCAAGCTGTAGAACCCGCTTGCGAGTCGTGTGCTTAGGCCGTGTATGCGCTAGAATTCAAGAGTACTAGTGAGAATATCTTAGTTTCTGGGTCCAATTCACCAACTGGAGGCTTAAGCAATCCACTGAATCAAGAATAGGATGCCAAGAGGTGGAACGGGTGCTTTGTCGAAGATATTTTCGCTATAGAAGAGATCGAAAACTTCGCCCATCCAAGACTAGGAGACGCCAGCCGAGAGAATCATAGCTGAGTGCTGGCTTGTCGGGGACGAGTCTCGCTCCGCGGTGCGTGGGTTCATGTGGCGGTTGGGAGGGAAACAAGAAGATTTAGCCCCGCGTGATTACGAGGCCAAAGGGATAACAAGTGGCGGGATCTTGTCCAAAGCAAGTCTGACGCATTGAAGTAATTCTCCCAGGCATGGTTAATATACAGATATGGATAGATACTGTCGACCAAAACTACATATGTACTCGCCAGAACAACTAAATTGTCCTCTACGTAACCCCTCTGCTCGACCAGATATCGCTTAACTAAGCCTGAATTGCCCTGATGCTGAAAGAGTTAGTCCCAGCTCAGCTTTGAGTACAGACACCTAGAAACGGAATCACAGCCGAGGCATCCCGTCACCGCAGTACCTAGTTTGCTCGAGCGTTTTTGCGGATATACTAGCAAAATATGTCACAGGCGCAGATGTTCGCCTCGTGCCCCTCACCGACCCACTACCTAGTACTAAGAATATATGGCGCTACGCCCTATGTTGCGACTCTTCCTACACTATGAACAAGTACTAAGCGACGAGACAACAGACGTGAACAAGCAGAATCTGGCAGTGGGCCGTAACTAGACACCAAGGACAAAACGACACGACAAGAACACGAGACAGTAAAAGGGTAAGTGTGGATAGACAACAGAAGCTGAAACAAACAACTTAATCACACAGAAATATTACGAAAGATCAAGTCATATTGATACGGCGCGGACACAGTACTAATTGTACTCCTCTCTCAAGTTCAGATCCGAAACACAAAGATATAGCCAGGAAACACTTTTACGATCTATATGGCTGTGATTTCTCCATCTGCTAGCTCAACGTTATCCCCGAAATGTAATTCTCCCCCTCAGATGTCATCCATAAAGGTCGAGGAATCAGCAGCAACTCTGGGTGATATCAAGACAGAATCCACAAAAGCGGCATGGTTCGTTCCAGTATGAGCCTTGAAAGGCTCGAACGCCAGCACCACGGTCTTGCCTCTTCCAGTTAAGGTCCGTATCTAGAAGTCCACCTCGCCTATCATTTACCGTTTTCGATCACAGATTGGTCTAGCCAGGGCGGTCCCACTAGTACAACCACGGCTCCAGGTTTTGGTATGCCCAGTTTCTCATTTTCGTCGATGGCCGTAATTCGAGTTGAACCATTCCCTCCTCGCTCTCTGTCCAATACGAGGTGACAGTATCAAGGAAAACAGGTAACAAGACGTGGTGGGAAGGATCCAGACTTGAGGATGTAGCTTGCCGTTTTGCTTCTCGAGCGAGACCCGTGCAAAATAACTTCGGGCCTGCGCAACCTGTCAGGTGATTGTGAAGAACAGGCGACCAACGATAGGGAGCTCACTAGATTCCCATTCGACAAGACCGGCAACATGGAAAATGTGACCTCCTACCCCAAACAAGAGCAGAGGCTACAGAGGGAGTCGAGGATATCCCCGTTTGCGAGCAATAAACGCAAGCACGCCATGAAAAGAGCGGCATTGAGGTGACGAGGAGTATACCGTAAAATGATAAGTTAGTAGACTAAAAAACGAGAGAACAGAGAGTATATACTCGGTATGTACTTTGAAGCGGGTTCAAACTCAATATGTGCCACGAATCGCCATCGGGCGTCGACTGAAAAAAGTCGCCGCCCAGCTATATACTGAAACCGTTCGCGAGCTGGCAATGCTGAGAAGTCAATCGTTGATCATGCTTGCGTTGCGTGTAAAGAATACCTGTGCCGAGATAGCTTGAATAGAATACTATTAGTGATGGTATCGCGTGGTGCGCGAGGCAGGCCGGCGTATACTCCAGGACACAGATGGTATAATTAGCCCCAGTACCGATCTGCCGGTTTCGGACCCCGATCAATGCCCTGATGAACGCCAAGCAAAACATCGGACCCTAAGACCCTACCTCCCAACTCCGATTGATAAACACCCGCCCACGATTGCTCGCTTCTGACGAGCAAAAGACACCTGGTGAGTATTGGTTGCCTCTATATTTGGATCGATGACGCCATATTCACTCGGAGATAGGGAAATGACGTCGTGGAACTTTCTGGAACACACCCGTCTCATGCAAAGCCCACCCATTCTCTCGTGGAGCTCGACGCGCTCGGTGGGTTGGCGACAGGGTGCCCATGGTTCACCCCGTACATCGCTTCTTCAGGATAGAGAGCTACCCGCTACTGGGACTCGCGTCTTCCGCATCCACTACCCGTGCGACAGTGGATTGCACCAACAGCCTCGGTACGTCCGCCCACCTACTCGCATCCTCCCTCGTCTCTAAGACTCCATTAGTGACGCACCGCTATCTCGCACGCCTCACGGATATTTAAATATCCCTACCCTACCAGAGATCACGCCCTTATTGGCGCCAGCGGTGCAGGCGGGCTGCATCTGTACAACATATCCTCAACCGCCTCACGTGAGTTCACCTCTGGTTATGTTTTCGCCGTCGTAATGTTAACGAGCGACTTGGACACCTATTGAATCGTCAATAGCAAGAAGGATAACGGACGCAGGTTCGGACTGTGAGACCTATTGGACGAGTTTAACCCCTCGTCGTCGGTCGACAATCGATCCTCTGGGAAACGCGATCATTGCGAGAGGGCTCATGTTTGAAAGAACGTTCAGCCTTTCCGCTCTTCCTTCTCGCCCCTACTCTAGCACTTCATTTCGGTTATCGCTAACACCTAGTACTACTATTGCCTCGGCTACAGACATTGCTCTTTGAGCTGATCCATTCCTCGCCGACTCAGACCACCGCCCACCATCGTCCCTGTCCCCAAACACCATCGCCACCGACCACCCTCCAGGAGAGTCGCCAAGTTCTGCTAAATCATATCAAGTGACGGCGTGAATGGTGAACGTTGGATCTTTGAGCTGCTGTCGTTGCCTTGTGAGTTACTTTTTCCTCCTGACCGCTATAACCTTTTCTTTCAACGTTATGCTTCGCTGCGGAGGTTCGAGAATGAGTGAACGGCTAAACGTGTTGATAGCTTCGGATTTACAATTTCTCGAGCTAGATCGAGCCGTCGGTTGATTGGCCGTTTGTGGATGGGATTATCGGGTATGACGCGTAGCCTCGGTGGTCTTGTGTAATGTAATCGTTAATCATATCAGGTTAATGGATTATGTTGATGTCTTGCGTCTTTTGTTATCGTTTATTATGTGGAAGTTTATAGCATGCAATGCGAGAATTGAGCGAAACAAATTTATAAGTGACCCGAGCCGTCTCAATACATCACATACTGGTTACTATGAAATGATCAAGTCGTTTATCGGCCTAGACCAGTAGTTCAGAGAGTTGGTGGTGATCGAAAACCGAAAACTCGACCACGCAGAAATACCTTGAAAAATGAAATCGTATTGGCAAGGTCTAACTACATCTAATATTTATTTGCGAAGCATCCAAAGTTGTGCCCAATAGTCTCTATTCCAAAGAAACACGAATCTTTTGGAGGGAATCACACCTATAAACCCGACGGGACCGTATCTCCCTCTCGCACCAGCCTAGCACCATCCCGAAGGTTGAAGCGTCACCCCCTCCGCCATCTGCGGATACATACCCATCGGCGAGAGCTGCACCTCGAGTTGATCGTAGCCTCCACCTGGAAACGCTCCAACATCAACGTCACGATTCAATCTCTCCCTTCGGTTCCCTGCTCCTATAAACCTTGGTCACCTAGTCTGTCCTTTGTGATCGTCATTTCCCCAAGTTTGCCCCGCTCCACTCATGAGTCGTATCATAATACTGGCAAAGCGTGTAGTCTCGTCGGTTCTTTTGACTTTCAATTGAGGCGGTCAGAGACGCGTCGAGCACGAGGACTAGAGCGTATCCGAAGTAGATTCGGTGGGTTGGATACGAAAGGTACAATTTGCTCCCCGCTCAACGTTGAATTCGAGATGGCTGGGTTGGAAAGGTGGCGGCACAAGGATGGGGAGGCGACCGAGGCGAGGAGGTCACTTTGGACGATTGAGCTGAATATGTACAGGTAGAGGATGGCGTTGATGGGTTGGAGGGTACGAGAAACCTAGTGTAATGATTTAATGTGTGACTTGGCGAAGATACGGGACATACTTGCCTTGCTGCCCACTCGGCGGATCAAACATTTGCCAGGACCTGACTCGAGAAAACGAGTATTCCGCTGCATAGCTGGCGTCATGGCACTCCCTAAGCAGTTGAGAGTTTCGTCGAACAGCTAGAAGACCAGGCGGAAATCGAGTGAGAGATCCAAAGTTGTTTTAAGTCGAGTTTACCTGCACAAGGAGCGGGTAGTTAGACTGCCATAGCCTCCTGAACATAGTGTTAGATTTCAAGACGATTAGCGGGAGCAATATACAAAGAACAGGCGCACACGAACCTCGTAGTGACGAACAGTGAAAATCGAGCGAACAGCAATTGGCCTGCGCACGGTCATCCGCAACTGAGCAGACCTTGCTAAGCGCGATCCGAGCGTTGATCCCTCTACGTCGATTGAACCAATCTGGAGTAAATATGGCTTCGGCTTCGGCGATAGCTAAGGCAGGAGGTACAGGCAGAGAACCGGGAGGCTGATCGCGAACGTCTCGCGAGGGCGAGGGGTAGAGAGGTCGCGGTGTCGATCCAGGTGGGATTGCTGATCCTAGGGATTACGACGCCCTAGCGAGAGATAGATGCGGTTTGGCGAGGGGTCCCAAGCAATTCGAAACAGGTCAGCCAAACTGAAGGAAAATTGAGCAGCATGAGGGCAGACAGACAAAAATTGATATTGCGTAACCACAGACGGACTCGCGGATCTCTATGTTCTTTTGGACAGGCATCGCTATAGCTCAGCGTTGGTGTGGGGGCGACGAGTCTCGCTGTACGGAGAAAGGGTAGGTATGGCGGTCGGGAGAGAAATCAGAAAATTTGGGCCCACGCAAGGGGGTCCAGCTGAGGAAATATTCGACACGAGGCCGGATTTTCTGAAGAAGCTCCAAACCACCCTCCCTCCCCCGAATTTTCTGCCGGCCATTGCCGAGATTTGTAAATGCCACATGCACCCGCGTAATAAAGCCAAATTTGGTGAGATCACGGTCACCCAGCGTTACAGTCACGTGGGGCCGCGAGCCACAATCGTGCGAACCATGTAATTAGTGAAACCAAATACAAAATTGATATCTACATGCATTCTATCCTACTAGAAATTGAGACGGGGCTGCTTCAATGGATGAGAAACATTGGGAGAGGTGTCCAGCTCCGCAGCAGCTCGCTTTCTCCGTGTATCTGCCCGTGACCGCTTCACCTCCCCAGTGGTGGGATCGACACGCAAAAGTTGGTATTCATTCTCCGTGGGGGTACTAGCATCAATATCCCCACTCGCTTCTAATAGTGCTTGGGAGCCGTGGGCAGCAAGAACATGTTGCCGAAGAGCGTACGACCAAATCGGGAGCTCTGTAGCAGGACAGAGCGGGCAAACAACTGGTCGGTTAGTGCAGGGATTGGTTCTTGTCGACCGGTGAGCTGTTGCGTATGAGAATCTATCGCGATACGGGCAATCGGAGGTTGTCTGGGCGGTTTTAGCTGGTTTCGGCCTTTTTTCGAGCCTCGTACGACATGTATTTACCCTCCCACAAAATCCACATGCTGAAATGGTCGTCTGCTCGCACGACGAGTTAGCCAGACTCTCTTGGTATGATTGAATGCTTACCTCTCGACACCCATTGGTGTGACTTTCATGTACCATTGAAGCAAGTAAATGCCGTCCAACGTGAATGCGCATATCATGTTTAATCTTGACGCTTTCTCCGCATATATAACAGACCCCTATATCTGGTGGGAGTGCCCGCTGAACTTCCTCCGTAGCTTCAGTATGAAGCAGTATAATTGATCCTATTATCAAAGTTGAGACGCATATAACCAGGTATAACAGATCTCTGAGCGCTTACCGTCTGTATTGCGGTAAGGGAATGTTTCCGTAGCTTCAAATGTTGGGATGTCCTCCGCAGGGCATGTGCAGGCGCCACCAGCCCATACCATATCCATGAAATCCTTCAATTTCTGGTGATTGAACGCCCACACTTGATTTCCGTCTCTTTCAACGAGGTCGGGGTTGACTGGTTGAGCTATATATGCGGGGAAATCAAACACAAGGTGTCGCCTTCGAGCCTCGAGGGGGTTGGAAGATTTTGTTGATTTGGTACTCGTAGATTCGTACTTCTGAGTCCAAAACCATGTGTCCGAGTCCATTCCTAGCTGAAGTAGTTGCCCAGACAATATAATAGATTTTGATTGAAAATGTTCATCTGCAAGAGACTCGATTGAAGCCCCAGATTCACCTAGGATCGCGGTTACGCGCATAATTGCGGGGGCGATTTTATTTCCCAGAAGCAGAAATGTCGCCACAAGCTGACCAAGGTGGAACTTATCGCCTAGAATGGAGTCTGTGTTTGGGTTCGACTGGCCTAGGTAACGGGTGAAGCCGCAGACGCGACGTAAGCGATCGGTTGATTTTGGTCCACCATCTCTGCCTAGTATATACCGAACAGCAGATTCAAGATGAATCCATTTGTTCTCAATCGATATCCAGCTCTTTCGGGACTCTGCAGGAGGTTGTTCGCTTTCAGAACCAGCGGGTGGGAGCAAGTGGTCGATTGGGAGATCTTCATCGCCTAGCGGGCAATCGATATCAATGGTTTGCTGCCCAGGGTTGTCCTCAGCGCAATCCGGGGTATCAAGAGAAGTTACTAGGCCCTCAGAAAGCTCAGACGTAGCTACAGGTTCAGACAGAGGCTCGGTACTGTCGACTTGTACTCCAGGGTACATGCCAAAAGGACGCATCAAGTCAATACGTGTAGGATCGAGGCCAAGAGCATTTGGATCAAAGTCAAAAGTGACATTTGCCCAAGTCAAAAGGCTGGCAGCTTGGGAACGACCCTGCAACCAAGAGCTATGAAGATCAACATTGCCCACAGTTACATCCCCAATCCAAGAGCGGGGATTCGTGTGATCGACGCCAGATCTTCCGTCGATGGACAGGCGGTAGGGTGCCCGGTTCCAGGATGGGTGAGCGGAGAAAATTTCGTCAATATGTTGGGCAGCAGCGGCGCGTTCAGACATTTGGAGGATGTCTCCATTGCGATCACTACTGGTTGTTCGGTAAGTGCCAAATCGAGACTCCAGTCGGTCATCGCCAGTCTGAAGCAGATAAAAAGGGAGGGACGGATCGACAAGCTGCGTTTTGGCGATGCAAAAGATGGCGTTCTTGATCGACGCTTGCATGTCATAGTACAGTTGCCCAGGTAGGAGCTTGGTTCCGTCAATGCGATATAAAGCAGTAAGCAGATGCCCACACTTTGATAGGCTAGTGACGTGTTCAGCTAAGGACATGCTTGGTGTCGTATAAGGTTGGATAAATGCGCCCAGAAGCTCGCCAAGAAGCACAAAAGGCTTATTTTCAGCACAAGCAGCGATTGAGCTCAGCTGAGAAGTCTTATACAGACTATTAAGCAGTACATTCGCCTTAGGGACATTCTGGTGATCGTTTCCATCAAACAACGAGAGTATGCGCTGCTCTGAGAGTTCTCCAAGACACCTGAGATACCTCACAAGCATCTTGGGGGTTATATGCGATCCGTTAACAGAAATCCCAGATCGAGAACGCAGGGCTGAAGCAAGTCCTATGGAAACCATTAGCTCCAGACATTTATCATGAACTTAAATCGCATATATGCACTTACTTTTCTCTTCGTGTTTGTAATCTCCATCGTGGGTAATCAAATCGGGACTGCAACGGAGATTGAGCAAAGGAAGGTGGCCAATCAGGTGAAACAAGGGGGAAGAAGGGGGAAGGGAAGTTTGCATGCAGAGGTCAAAGAGAGCGCTTCGACGCCGGCTATCTCCATCGGTACATATAGACCATATCTGGCTGTTTTCAGCTTTGCCATGCGGAGATTCAGCCCAACAATTCAGCACTAGTTTGATTAGGCGAAGCTGATCTGGCGCTTTCTCAATCTTGCAAGTCCCCGAAGCCATTATGACGGATGGATTGTAGTTAGACTCGCCAAACCGAGCGATCGCAAGCATTGTGGTCTCAGAGCACTATGAGAAGCCAACTCGCTTGGGTCACGTGGGTTACCCGATGTGTAGCGGCTTACCCGCTCTATCACGCGGGAGGCCCACTTTACAAAGTGGAGCATCCACTTTGTAAAGTGGAATACCCACTTTGAGAATTATTTGGCGTGGAGCCCGGATCATAAGTAACCATGAAGCGGGTAGACCGACTCACGCAAGCGGGAAATTCATAAACACTGTTGAGCAGCTATATTTGTATAAGTGGGAGAGCAATTGATATGCACACGCAAAAGCACTCTAAGTACAAAGCTCTTTTGACAGGATATAGAAACCAGGTGGGAGGAGTGAATCGCACCTATCACAAGCACCTGACGCTAGCAAAAATCCAGATGAAAACACCTTCATTCTCGAGGTAGCTGGCATTGTAGTAACTACAAAATGTGTTGACATTTGCTTGGCGTGTGACCATAGGGCTAGAGGGGATTATTAGATGGTGGCGGAGAAAGTGGGAAAGAGGATAGGTGCTGGGCGTGCGTAAGCTAGCTTCGGTATTCTGAAACAGCGGGAGCGTGGGTTTTTTTTAGCATTGATTAGAGAACACACTTCCCCTTCTTCTTACCTCTACATTTTGGATCAATTTGTCGGATGGTACTCCATGCAATGGCGACGCCCTGGGGAATTCTGCTAACACATGTACCGAGGTCTTCGGCGTGTGGTTATATGCATGGTGGTAGAAGTGCTGGGGCAAACAATTAGGTTACAAGCGGTAAATAGATTGTAAACTTACTAGCATAGAAACTGATTCTCGGAGTGCACGTACGATACAGTTGACTGTTTGGAGTGGTTAGATAATTTAAATCAATGAAATAAGACATAACTTGCCCGAATAAACCCAAGAATCGTTGGCGGGGTGGTTCGGCTGGTGGTAAACCATGTCAGTTTTGAATGGTGTCGGTAGGCGCGTTGTTTTCGTCCGTGAATAATGTTCGCACGGCGCCCCGACGTTGATCCACGATACTCCAAGTATTATGTCGCTTAACGCGTCCAACCGAGGCTTCGATCGAGTTGAGGTGCACAATTATCGATTGTCGGGCCATGTTTTGGTACTCAACAAGTTCTTCCGTGGCATCTCTATGGTCGGAGATGTCACAAGGCATGATTCGAGCGAGGAGGTACTTGTGAGCTGCGTCAGGATCGCCATGATCGTCCAATTCGACGTAGAATATATCCAAAATCTGCCCGTAGTTTACTTGGCGGATGGGGCAGTCGCTGCGGTTCCGGAAATTCGCATTTTCATCGGGAAACATGATATACTGAGCTAATATTAGTGCTAAAGTGTTTGAATCAAGGGACGAAGCTCACCCGCACGAAGGAGTTATCCCTGCCCGAACTAATCCCCTCTGCTGTGCGCATTCGGCCTCTTCCGCCAGCGATCCGCACTCGTCCATACCGTACTACAGATTCTAGTTTAATTAGTCGCTTCAGCTCCGTCGGGGTCCTGCGTGGGTATATTGTCACCCCAAAGTACTTGATCAGTTGGTTTTGCAGCTGCTGATCTACAGGATACAAGCGGTGGACTGGGCGATTCAAGATTGACGCCGGAACTAGGGAGAGATAAGCATTTCCACCGGGTTGTGGGTAAAATACACTCACACTCGTCATACACCTTCTCCCAGCTACTAATTAGGACACCATCGCGTGAGACCAAGGATTTGACTCGCTCCGGCGGCTGAATAGTTGGAATATCGTATAGAGCGGACAGAATTTGCATCTGGGCTCGTCTCTGAACGAAGTTGTCGATGCATGGATACGGTCGGAATCGATTACGAACAGCTGGAAGCAAGCTTCCGCAGAAGCGCTCCATCGCAAAGGCCCAGGATGTCCATACCGGACCAGAGTGTCGGATGTAGTAGGGTATATGGAGTAGCGCATGAATGGTCAAGGGGCAGGCCGAAACGCGCCCAGGAGAGTATTGATAGTAGAATCTAAGTTTGGGGATATTAAATGTTAAATTTGCTGAGCTGAATTCCGTTGAGCCAAAAACGTACTTTCATAATCCGATACCCATCTGATGAGTAGAACTTCGAGTGTAGCAATGTCGGAAGCAGTGAGTTCGTACTGAAGACACAGCCCAATGATGTCGCGAAGCTCAAGGAGATGCCAATAATACTTGTCCCCAAGCCTCCCCTTGAGTACAGTTGGTGCGATATGCTGAATCCAAAACCCGTAGGCCTCTGCTTTATAGAGACCAATGTCCTGAGCGATGTCTGGCAGTGTCCCAACAAAGTCTGACGGTAACGTAGCAGTAGCGGCAGCAGTCTCACATCCAATCGCATCCCACTGATCTGGCGACAATTGGTAGTTTCCTGAGCCTTCGTTCAAACCCTTAAATCGGCCAGTCCAATGTCGAATGAGGTTTGGGACTAGGTTCTCGTAGATTAGATGCATGAAGTCGTATGGAAAGGATGTTGCCATGTCAATAGCTCGAAGGGACGACAGTATGCAGCGCGAGTTGATGCCATAAGCTCGAGCCAGATCCTCTCTTGCGGTTTGGGTTGTTGTGGCCTCCATCTCGGCAAGTCGAGCTTCAAATGAAGCAGGAGTTCGAAGCGGCAAGTTAGACGGATCCCAGTAGTCGCCACCAGGTGTGGTCAGCGGGACATAATATACATTTGAGTTGGGCCGGCTGTCCTTCACTCCAATGATATCGCAAGTTCGACATGGGGACACAGCATTATGTCCCTTGATACCGAGGAGTTTTGTAAGTGCAGGGATGTCACCAAAAGCCAAGAGCAGGAATGCACGAAGGGTGAAGAGCCTGTGGAACGAGCTCGCTGAGCAATCGATGGTCTCCACGCCAGTCTCAAGCTCCAGGAGTTCTTCGAGAAGAGGGACTAGAAATGAATTGAGATCCTTGAACTGCTTTGGCCCAGGTATTACGCCGACACAGAGGATGTTTTCGAGGTGGGTGCGAATGGTCGGAGGGAGACAATAATTAACCAATATCAATGGCCAGGCAGTGGAGTTGCCCTTTCGCCGCCTCTTGAATTGGGTAAAGCCATCAAGCGACAACCCAAGGGCAAGGTCTCGAGGATCGTCAAAGAAATGATAGGGACGATTGGGGTCTGGTTTTTGCTTTCGGAGGGAGCGATAGTGAATTCCATCGAATATGTCGGTCATCAAGCCCTTTGTATGCTTGAATTGAGAACGATAACGCAGCTTCTCGATAAGACTAGGATTTTGAAAAAGCGCCTGAAGTTGAGGGATGAGCGGTATATACCGGAAGATCTTCCGAGCCTTTCCCTTTGAATCGAATCGAGCCTCCTTGCAGTATGGGCATACGCGAAGGTGCTTGTGCTTCCCAAGGAAGGCGCAGCATGACGCAACACAGCAATCGTAGAGGCGACAGGTAAACCCAGAGAGTTGTTGGACGCGGCGCCATGCAATGTACTCGGTTGGCAGTCCAATTTCAGCCGCGAAGGTCCAACGCAGATCTTCATAAGTTTGATCAGAGAAATGAGAACGGAGTTTAGCAGCTAGCATCCGGATAACATTCTTGTCGTCTGTAGTGATTGCTTGTTTGACTAAATAGGTATAGCAGACTTTCAGTGAACAGTTCAATCAAATAGTGGCTATATCACTTACAGATTGACTGAATATCTTCGTCAACCAAGTCCCCAACCTCTCGCCTCATAAAATCAATAAACTCAGGATCAGACCAATCAGCAAACTGTTGTGCAGCCTCGCTGTCGTCATGTTCATCGTGAGTACAAGCGTAAATGTCCTTGGGATGACGAGAAGAATCTTCCGCAGGCACTTGCAAGCCATCAAACTCTGATTCAAAGGGTTCGTCCTCAGGTTCAGGCCAATCATCAATAGTAACAGGTGGAAAGCGTCGAACAGGGGGAGGGGGTGATTGTGGTGCTGGCAACGGCAGAACTGGCTCCTCCCAATGAGATTCAGGCTCGGGTGGCTCGGGTGGCTCGGGTGATCCAGATGGGTTAGGCGAGTTATGTGGGTTCAGACCCAAGGAACCATCTCCCAAGCTAATCATAGTTGGCTCTAGAATGTGTGACTTGGACTTAGCTATCCTTGCGCATACACTGTACTATTTACCTTCATATACATCAACTGATCTCCCCTCTGCTTTCCCCTCCATTCGGAGCTTCTTCATATGCGCACGCACAGTGCGTGCGCTCAACTCATCTTTACAATGAGGACAAACAACCTTTGGCTCAGCTGGTCTCTATATTTAAGGTTAATGCATTGTTATAGCAGTGTAAGCAGGTACGAAATAGGTTAAACTCACCTTCCGTGGCGCATCAGACATTATGGAGGTGGTTATTGCTTAACCAATCAGCGCTCTCCCATTTAGGATTATTTGCCAGTGCTTATTCCCCACGCACGGACCATCATGCAATTTACAGGGTACAAGTCACCTGGTTTCTTCCAACTTAGCTAGCTCTCTCACGCAGCTACCTTTAACTTGGATCATGCCTGCCGACAGCGATAGAATCAGCGCCGAGGCCGCCACTGCCCTGAGCATTGCCACTCGACTTCGAGCAGGACATCTAAAGAAGACACTCCCTGATGATCAATATGAAAGTAAGAGTGCTCTATTGACGGTTGTGTTGACTTCGAGCGCTCATCCTCCATGTAGGAGAGTTGATATCTGGCCAAACTAGTAAGCACTCGTTCTTATCCAATCCCGCATCTTATATGCTTTTGCTGACTGCGAGGTTCAGAATTGATCGCTGAGCCTCATGGAGAGCCGGGCCGGAACCCAGCACGTCTCAACCCAAAGACCGAGCTCCCACGAGGGTATCGATTACAGGAAGTATTGGGACTAGCCCAGTATCAAGCGACACACAATCATTACATGGTTAGTAACATATCACACAGTAAACTGGTCGCTGAAATAGCAATCACTCTCAGAAAACCGTCGAAGAATGTGCAGTTGGTATGATATGGGGGAAAACTTACTCAAAGCAACGCCGCAGTAGTATCGCACTCACTGTATCGAATGTAAGTGTATCTAAGAACTGTTTTCTGTTAATCTAGTACCCACCTGAGCGAATGTTCTAGACCCTCAAGAAGCTTCCTATCTTCCATTGCTACGAAGATCACTGGCCAATACATGCTTATCTGAAGGGGATATTAAAGTCAAACAAGGACACTAAGCGTATAGCTCAAAAGAAGATGGAGCGCGAAGGTAAGTGAGAGACAATAGAGGCAAATTTCACTACCTAATCTCCTACTTTATAGAAGCTGGAGACATGGATGACCCCCTTGCAACCCCTACTCCCGAAGTCGCCCCCCCAACCCCCGAGGACACGCAGCATACTGCAAATGTAAGTTTATGTTTGATTGGGTCAATTCCGAGTACATTTTACTCATGAACAGATTGCATTAAGCTTGGCGCTGCCCCCGCAAACGAAGCCACTCGCGTTGATCAAGTCGACTTTAACCCCGATCCTCCTCCTCCTCCATCTAGTATCGATGAATTCACTCCACCTCCCCCAGTTGTACCAGCCAAACGACGAGGAAGAGGTGACCCGGATCGGAATCTTCCTGGTAAACGAGTAAGTCCTCGGTCACTTGTGTCCATCTTCAAGTTGACCCATACCTTCATTGTAGAATTCTCGGGCGAAAAGATTAGGAGTGGTAACTGTGAGTTTGTCCATACTATCGCTCCGATGCTTTCAATTGATTCAGCTGCAGGAAAATACTGGCAACGTGGCAGCAAACCCTACCACTCGTGCTCGTGCAACTCGGGCAACCTCTGCCACCAACAACGCCGAAGCTGGTCCTGGTCCGTTGACAATGGTAAGCAACCGCTCAGATTATATCTGTATTGATTCCTAACATTCTCTAGGCAAAGCAGAAAGAATTGGCACGTCGTAAGGCTAAGCAGAAGGCTTGACCGCATATAGTAGTGTTTCATTACTAAGTTGACTGAATCTTCTCGCGATGTATATTGTTATCTACAATAAAAATCTATTATATATGCTTGAACCCAATAGTTTAGACCAGCCCGACGTGATTAAGACGAGCACCAGCAGTAGTTTGCCCGCTCTCCTGCTGCGGTTGAGCCAGTGAATGGAAGCGTTTGAGTCGCTTGTCACCCGCTCCCAGTATCTGGCAGCCAAAATGCAAGTGGGTAACCCGCTCATCAGAAGCGGGAACCCTTCCGGATACGTGGAATGACCGCTTTTCCGATGCGGAAAAGACACTCTATGAGACGCTTGCCTGAAGCGGGTTGGGTGGTCACTCCACGTACCATGAGTGGCTCACCCACCACTGGTCAGCGGAAACTCCGGGTTCCTGAAGCGGCAATCCTTCCCTCGGTGAGAGGCTCTATGAAACTCCCTTGAATCGAGTAAAGCTTTGGTTTTGAACAGCGAGTCTGCCGGTCCAGAACGAGTACTCATTGAATGCAAGTCAGCCATGTGGGCGTGCTCTCGACAAATACCAACTACGGCATCTTGCTGGGAGCTATACCGGGCACGAGGTTTCACCGCAATCTCGTCAATCATGATAGAGAGCCCTGCTTGGCGCAAGCGATCCTTTGGAGCGGTGCCAGGGCCGAAGAAGGAGCGAATATTGGCAAGGATTTCTGCAACAGTTGGGAATCCAATACTAGGGAGAAGCCAAGGCAAGTAGAGACGGTTGTGTATTGTACTAATACTTGGTATGTGCCTCGCTTTCGCCACTGCGTAGGGAAGGCGTGGTCCTCCAACTTTCAGTACAAGAGCACCCAAGTCAAGGTCGCTTTTCTGGATATGAATAGTGGGTTATTAAACTTTGTACCACGGTAAGCTTAGTGATACATACCGAGTAGGTGCGTGACCTATAAAGACCCTCTTGCGCACGCACAATGCGCTCAATGATTGTATTGGTGCCCGCGCCATGCTTTAACGCAGTTTGAACAATCCTCCCCAAGGCCGCATGATCTGACGACGCAATTATGGACATCAATTGCTTCTGATCAGTCATACGCCCTGAAAGTGATTGAATCTTTCGCTGAACTGAAATCGTCTTAAAGAATACTCGCTAGTATTAGTAAACATCCGAAAATTATGTAGCTACTCGTACCTTGAGCTTGTATGCGTTTAATTGAGCTGTTTTCTCCTTCAGAGCTTCGCAAACCTGAGAGTAGGTCCGATACTGCAAATTAAGACTCGGTGGGAGCGACGTGTTCTCTAAAGTTGTACGGTGCATGATCTCTTGGAATTGCTGCCCGCCAGTAACTTGGCTACAAGCATCGCACGGAAACCCCCCTGCAATACGACTCCCAGTACATTTCAGACTTTTTGCGTGAAAGAAATGACTGTTTGGGTCAATATAGCCAAAACGATAGGGGAGGCCACCCTTGCTATGCGAATGCCACGGGTAATTTCCAAACATATCCCTCCCAAAGGGCGCCAAGGCGCCCATGCATCGACTCCCCTCGTTGTAGGCATTAGGGACCAAGATGTCATTACTCAATGAGCATGATCCCAGTTCTGTTAGGGGCTGATGCGCACTACTGGGACATATATTAAAAATAAGGTTTTAACTCGAGCAACAACTGAAACTTACTAGTTGGTGGTTGTTGCCCCAGGGGTGGCTAAATGCACATTGTTTCCAATCAAGGGGGAAGTTTGAGTGGTATGGGACGACGATTCATCCCTACTCTTGGTGTTATTTGGATGGCCTAGGAGTACTGGGTCGATCCACGACTGAGTAGCATTGGTTTCCAAAGGAACAGAGGCAGGTAATGCCGAGCAAGTATCAGGGCGAAAGCTAGACTCAGGGTTGTCCCGCGTTGAAGAGGGTAGCAGGTTCCCGAGAGAGCGCTGTGTTTGCCTACACTTTTTTGACCCCATGTGTTGAACCAGAGAGTTATCATTCGTACCAGCACCTAGGTACTTGATTTCGCGGCAAAAGCAGCAACGTTTGGCGCGCACTCTGGCGCTGGAGCCATCTGGCGAGTCCAATTGAAGCTCGGGGCATGTCTTTGCCCACAATACGAGAGCGGCGTGAGGTAGTACATGAGTAGTTGGAAAGGGAGATGAAGCAGCAGCCATATTAACGAACTTCGAAAGGACTTCCCGCTTTCTTCTCCCGACGCCCGCCCTCATATGCCGACATCCCGCCACCAGACTGCGCAAAATCCGGAGAAATTAAACTTGCGGGTTGAAAAATGTCACATTGATATTATAAATACTATACTAGGCTTACAACGTGATGCCCGGGCATAACAGTTGCCCCATGAGGCAGTCACTCTTGTGGACTCATGTGACTGCATCGCACGCTCCACAATCGCTAGCCGAGCCGAAACAGGCAACTAGATTTTCTGCGAACGCTCTCGAATTTTCGAGATTGACCCTCCCCCGCCCTCCCCGCCCCCCCGGCCTCGTGTCCGGCGCTTAATTTGCTGGACCCCCTTGGGCCCACGTGATAACGAGTGCGAATGAACAACAAACGGCGGAGTCGAGCCGAAAGAAAGGACGACACACTCATCTTAATGTGACATTCTCGTTGGCGTGTTCAACGTGTTAATACAGGTGGACTGAGGAATATTGTCCGAGTGCATGGAAACAATGAGACTTGAGTCAAATCGAGGAGGAACCACCACTAGCAACACCGCGAGGACCCCGAAAAAACGACAACCCCCGCCAATATCTCTAGTTCCACTCTTCCTACTCTCAGCTCTCCTGTCTCTATCTACTCCAGTACCTATCGACCCTCATAATATAAGTCTCTATGTCCTCGAAGCAGTCGCTGGGTCACCGTACCCCGTCTGGGCTGGGGATAGTCTCTCGAACATCATCAAAAAACAGTACCTCGAACCCTGAGAACCCCGGACTTTCCTCACGTTCACCGGCTCCGGCAAAGCCCCGCCCAAATATCCCGATCCCCACCTCAGTCTCAGCGGCTAAGAACTTCCTCGCCGGACAAGAAATCATTAGCGCCAAAGATCAGATTACGGCTAGTGTCATCTCAGCTGCTATCACCAAAATCACCCATCACCCCGATATTCCCGCCTTCCCAGAGGCTCTCCTCCACGCCCTAGTGCTACTCCTCCCGGAAGTACTTGAACTGAGAGGACTTGTAGTCCTCAGTAGTTAGCCAATAGTCTTAGTTACTGCACTGAATGCAGTGTAGATAGAACGCATATACGAGATATGAATTGAAGGCAGAAAGAAACAGGAAGTACAGTTAAGATCAAAAGACAAAAGACATCAAGGGACATTAGTCATCGCATATATGCACGGTCACATGACCGTGCCCCTAACACCCTCCCCCTCTGGACTCAAAGTGAGTCCATATCCTGATCTCCCAACTCAAAGTTGGGCTCACCCGATGGGACAGGCGTCGCGAGCAGGTCCTCCTGCTCCCACATCTGGAAATCTGTCGAAACCTAGATAGTGCTATATACCACTATATAGCATATGTAGTCTATGTAGAGAAAGTAGGGGGGTCCCATTTATATAGCATCAAATAACATCATGTAGACACTATGTTGACGCCATGTAGCACTATGTAGCACTATATAGCACAATGTAGACGCTATGTAGCGCTATGTAGACACTATGTAGCGCTATGTAGTGCTATGTAGTGCTATGTAG
>JANWGL010002917.1:2790-19489 GCA_025200755.1 Ceratobasidium sp. C01 | reverse complement strand
GATACGGCGCGTTTTATTTGCGTCGGATATCGTTCATCCCTCGGTGTGTTCCCCTGTAGTCTAAACCAAGCCGCTCGGCATACCGATCACTGTGCATTGTCTGGCACGGGAACGACCACGATCGAGCCGTACGTCTACGGGCATGACCTTCCGCTCACAATGACTCGTACGACACACTCACGGGGTCGCAACCAGACCTCTTATGTACATGGCTAACCTTATACCCCGCCGTTCGTCAAGGGCAATTACTGAGGAACCCGAGAAGGGCCGAGACTCGAGCCCCGAGCCTGAGCGGCTTGGCGTTCTTTTATACTGCAACAATAGGAGAAGCAGACGAAGACGGACACGTATGCCGAGAACCAGAGTTGTATGTATCTCTTTACGTGTTGAATTGTACGACGGGCGGAACTGAGGCACCCGTCCGCCTAGACTTCGTATCGGAAGGACGAGAAGTGCACAACGTTGCAGCCGTTGTACGTGTTCTGTACGTCTGGATACAAAAGAGCATATTGTAGATCGGTCGGCAAGGACGACGATCTTTGAGGGTAGATTGTGATGTGTACGTTCGAGACGTACGTCGGAACCGTGCTCCGCAGCATTAAGGCGTGTATGGTGTGTGTTGGCTGAAATTGGGAAATTATATACGAGATTTGTTGACGTTTAGGAGGATCGCTGTCGAGGAGATTGCATCTTTGTGACGGCACAGTCAAGATAAGTAATCAAAGTTACCACGCAATTAACGCCACTCGTCGAACACGCATTTTACTTTGTCGAGATGTCATGCATAGTTGACCGTCAGTCACCACCGTCAGCGCCCCCGAGCTGAAACCGCCAGAACTCACCTAGAACGAGCGTGTAGTGCGTAATAATTAAAGATCATCACGAACCACGACTAGAAGACCACGATACGATCAAACTTCCGCCAGCCGCCTGCCGTTCGCCGCTTCCAGCACCAGAGGCAGAACGCGGGCTTGAGGTCTTTTAGCGCGCTTATGCACCCGCGCAGTAACCATATTCAAACCCGAGGAAGTGATCGACCGAATTGCAAAATCACGGTGGCGCTCGATGCTTCAACACATTCTAAATCTGACGCATTACAGTTTCTCCTAAATTATCGCAGGCCCAAACGAGTCACGTCATACTGTACTACTAGGACCAAACAAAACGCGCATATACACACCAACTCCGATGGGTCTGTTTACCCCTGTGCAAGCGTAGTTGAGAAAATGCCTCCGTTCGAGTGAGTCATGAGATCTTCTGGCCCAGGTCTGTTGGCTGGGGGGGGTTTGCTGGTTGGTTCTTCGTGGAGCCCGAGTTGAACGAGCTTGACCGGAAGAGTTAGCAGCAAGGGACCGGGGGTGAAGGGTGGGGCTCGCCACCACCCTCGGCGCAATGGCAGTGGCTACGAGGGGTACAGGGGGCTGGCGCTTGGTCCAAAGATAAGCTATATTTCGCCGGCTGGGTTATCGCCCAGGTACTGCCATCGAGTGGAACCTTCATCGAATACTTACCCCGCACGGATAACGATAGTGGACCCCTTTGCAATGCACCGATGCAGGCGGCGCAG
Organism: Ceratobasidium sp. C01; assembly: GCA_025200755.1. Lineage (NCBI taxonomy): Eukaryota > Fungi > Basidiomycota > Agaricomycetes > Cantharellales > Ceratobasidiaceae > Ceratobasidium > Ceratobasidium sp. C01. The sequence goes on along the minus strand of JANWGL010002917.1, from coordinate 17,922 downwards.
CTGCGAGTTCGATTCGCTGTTGTGATATGGATTTGCTCGCAGTTGAGCTCACCCCTGGTGTTCTGCGAAATGAAGCGTTCTATGATATCGGTTGAATGTTCCCGGCGGTGTAAAGGGGGCGCCCCTGCAGCCTTCCGATAGGCAGAGCAGGGAAGAACTCATGGCGGAGTTGCGGAAGGCATAGCATCTGAGTGTACCCACTAGAGTATGTGCTCACAAATAGAGGGCGCATTCGGGCGCACTTGATCGTTGAATGGGGTGGCATTTTCCGGGATCGAGTTATGAGGGTACAGCGATGAAATCCGAATACTGCAAGGTTGCCGGATGGTCTGGAGCGGCAGGGCATGTGATCCTTGTCCAATGGGCTCCAAGAACATCGGAGTTGTTGATGGTAGGCCAAGTGGTCTTTGGTAACTTGGTGCCGAGAATTCACCATGCAGTGCGTAAAGGGGGTCCCCCCCTGGGCATCGACTAGTAGGCCGTTCTAGATTTGCTCGCCATGCTTGAGTGGAGTAGGGTGGAGCAAGAGGAAGGCCAACGAAGTGTTACACGCGTGAGCAAAGACAAATACCACCACCCCCAAGACAAGAAGGCAAAGCAGCCTAGCCCAGGGCTGGGGGATCTTCAAAGTGAGGCGAGGATCAGGCAAAGCATGTGCTTACCCCGCATTTCTAGTGGTCAATCATAACAGCCTTTTGCGATCCAAGCTATAGCAAGGCAGATCAAATGCGCTCGATGGTCGGCGGCTCGTGCCGGCGATTCAATCATGTCTCGATATCGACTATACGAAATGGAGAATACCAGATTTGCGAGGGATGCTGTGGAGGATATTCACCTTGCGCGCATGGTTGTGGTTAGAATTTCATGCAAGTGCGTGCCCAACTCAGTTACCCCATAAACATTTGACTAGGTCCTAGGCGGCAAGAACGCGGGAAGGCTCGATGCGTGCGCGAGGGGCTCATACTGTAAATTAAACAGCATAACGGTAAGTTGGCAATTGCTATTTCAAGTATGCCCTATCTTGCAGAGCTTACTGCCTTGAGTAGCCAAAACCCAGCGAACGCCCCTTGCCAGTGAAGGCAGTGCAACACATGTCTCGATGCATATTCTTGATTTATGCCCATCTTTTGATCGTAGTTGGAACAAGATAGGCGATAATCACAACTAGACTCCAACAACGTGCATCTCTGCTGTACGATATGTGATTTTGTTTCACCATCCAAGTGTTTTCGGTTAGGGCCGGAGGCCGGTTCCAAGGGGGACGGGCGAGGTCCGCGTATAGGCAATCAGTCTCACAGAAGTATTCTGCATTCGTCGCGATCATCTTGGAATATGAGGAACCGCAGGGTTGGGATCTTTTCAGCATATAAGGGTGATCAAGAGGCCAGCCCAGAGTGTGCGGGGAACAAAGACTCGGAGAGTGGTAGCGACGAGAATCGGCGAGAGCGGAAGCAAGACGGCCGGCAAGCAAGTGTTATTGGTTGACACCCTAGTGTGAGAGCCACTGAAGTTCGATCGACGGCTCGCCTATCTCTCTACGACCAGAAATCGCGAAGAAACGCAGTGAGCACAAAAAAAAACATGATTTTCGGGTAAATCGCGCGCAGAGACTAGCCTTGCGTTTATGGACTAGACGCACCGCCTATATCTCAGTGTAATAACCGACCAAAGCGCAGCATACGAACGAGGCCAAGAGATATGATAGGGGTAACTGGTGGAGGTACCCTGGAACGTGTTGCGCTCGAGATCGGAAGGCGGGGGGCTTCTCAGGCCGAACGATGGCATCCCGTTCCAGGCGTCGCGTCGGAATGTAAGCAATGCGCGCGATTTCTCCGTGGGATGGCGCGTGGGCGATGCACGATGCGTATAGGGGCAAGACCTATACACGGATAGAGCACATTAATTACGCCGGGCGTCGATCTTGCTGTTGTGGTAAGGCTGGGTCCTGCGAGAGTGAAAAAAGGTTATTTTCGACAGCAACAATGCCGTGGGCGCGCGACTTTCGCCTGATCAACTGCGCGTTGCGTCAGAATGCATGTATTTATACGTCATGCCGTTGGAACATTGGCTTTCGCCAGGTCTTTATCGGCTCGGGGAAGAAGTTGGCGCGCTGGTCATGCGCTAACCGTGCTTCGCAATGTATCCTGTGATGATAACCTGTTGAAACATGCTAGTCTTGTAAGTTTAAATCCTATAGATCGAAAGTTTAAGCCCCCCACCACGCGCATGAGTAGTTGTTGATTCCTCTTGCTCGCATGTCGCTCCGTTTGAGCACCAAACTAAGCTGGTCGATGCTAGCAAAATCTCTGAGACTGTCTTTTGAGGGTGATGGGCTGGCGCTCGAGTCAGTTGTATCTAGGATATCGCCACCTCCAGCGCCGCTGGTAGGCATGGAGCGAGAACCTGATGGGACCTAGCGCATTGTTATCGTTGGAGTTTTCCCGAAATCAAATAGTCAGGAATGGCGCACCGGAAACTTATCCTCTAGTTGTGTAATAGTCCGGGGCTCACTTGAGACAAAATATCGAAATGACGACAAGCTGTTATCTTCAAACGTTATTTCAAGCATAACCTTTACGGCTAATTTGGTTCTGGCCACCAATATCCGGAAGATGGGTTGCCGAGTAGAACTATAAGTAGGGTTGGTTCGCTATGGGTCATTACTGGCGAGCGGGCTTCTGTCAGACGCATCAGTCTTGGAGCTGTTAGCCCACACACCTTGAAGTCAAATGGGTAGGCACGGTGCCATCTTCGGCCATCTTAATGACGGCTCGCGTTCCTTCAATATTCCTGCTGCCTTCCTTCTGTCTTCCTGCTAGGTCTAGGTCTAGCCGGCGCTAAAAAAGGTAAAAAGAACGTTGCGATCTCATTCGTACGCAAGTCTATAGCAATCTACATTCCAGGGCAGGGATAGGACATCGTACGATTCGCGCATCTGCGACGCTGCTCATCGACGATACCACATCAGCGATTCTCCCGTACAAAGTAATGAAGCCACAAAAAGCTTAGCACAAGGAAGGTGGCAAACATGATACTCAAGAGCCCGATATTTGGCCACCAGAAAGACTGAAATGCAACGCAAGGATGATCCCCATAAGCGTGAGTGTTAATCGCAAGAATTTGAAGTACGTACCTCCGCCCGAAGCCCAAATGTCGACAAGATCAGCGCGGCCGGAACATCAAGCTGCACACCAAACTGAATGCAGTCGTAAGCCCAAGATTCATGCACGATTACACTTAACACGAACCTTGTTCTGCTTCAGAGTGAGATACTTGAGCTCATTCACCGCGAGGGCCTCAAAACCAGCATGGAAGAAAGACATGTAGTACAACCATTCCAGGGCACGAGGAACTGAGTCTCGATTGATAAGCAGACCTGTAAACAGGAGACTAAGATAAGACCAAGTCAGCATTAGTGGGGCCACCCCATCACGTTGGGTGCTCACTTGAAAAGCATCACAAGCGTGCCAACCAAGCTCGCCACACTCGTTTGAGCTACGACAACCGAAATGAATAGCACAACGCTAGCCGTAGTTAGGTTGAACAGGACAAGCGTGAGCATAAACTTCCAGAACGTTTGGAGCTCCGGTACGAGTCCGACAAGTCCGTAGACCAGGCCTCCAAAGACTAGTGGCGGGACTACTCGAAGCGGCAGGATGTCGAACAGCACCTTAGAGGAAAAGTACGTGAGGGTTGAGTAGTACCCGTTTGACCTAGAACACGCTCGTCATCGCCCATTGAGGATAGACCGTGGGCTACACACCTTTCGCGCATGAACAGCAAACGCTCGTTCGCGAAGATACCAAGGATCGACAAGCACGAAAAGCCGAACAGTGCGAGGGCGAAGAAGAACAATCCTGTAAGTACGCCATCAGTAACGTCATTCTACCTGGATAACTGGGCCGCCCTTGACATACCAAGTCGGTTCTGGAACCCTGGAATATCGTTCGTAACCCCATGGTAGAATAGCGCGCAGATCACTGTACAGCCAAACCGATCAGCTCTCGCATCTCCGAATCAAGGAAGCAGGGAAAAGGGGGAAGCAAGAAGGGGCAAAAGGGGGAACAATACGAAATAGGGTGAAAGGTTCAAAGACAATGTAAGGGAAGAGATAACCAAAGGGAAAAGGCGAACGAGAAGAAAGAAGTATACCGGTGAGAGTTAAGCGAGCGGGGGAAGGTACAAGTAATAGAAAAGAAAAAGAAGACGACTTACGAGCCACCCCAACACTCGACAGGTAATGCGCCATCAATAGCGCCGGGTCTCGATACAAATTCTTGAACGCCCTGCCGCTCAATATCCTAAACTGCGTCAACCAGCTCGCCCGCACACGTCCACCGCTCTCAGGCAGCACAACTCCGCCCGTCAGCTTCAGCCTTTCCACCTCGCTTAATAACTCTGCCGCGACATCGCTATCCGCATACGCCTGAACGAGCTCCGCGAGTTTGGGAGGAAGTGCAACAGGCGTGCTGGCGCGTGGGGAGGATGATAGAGCGTCGAAAAGTTGAGACGATTTCCGTTTAATGAAGTTCGCTGCTGTGGTTGGCGAAGGTTCAGTGAGAGAGTTCGGGCGAGTTTGGAGTTCGGTTTCTTCCGCTGGTTGAGCTTCGCTAGCTGTACGGGCGGATTGCGTGAGGAGGCCGGTTTCTTCGTCTGCAGCGTTGTCGGAGAGGGAGAGAGAGGTAGTCGAGCGCTGGCCGGGGTGTTTCTCGTCGCGAGCGTGCATAGTGACATCGACTGCCAACATTCAACTTAGCCATAGACGAGGAGAGTTATTTTGAAATACCACTTACTCAGGTAATCCGCAATATTGAATCCAGCAGGGCAAGTGTGTCCAATATTCTCGAAATACTCCTGGCACTTCGCATACGCTCCCGAGTACACAACGCGACCCTGAGCAAGCAAGATAAGGTGGTCGAACAGCGAAACAATGTTACTACGGGGTTGGTGGATCGTGAAGACAACCGTGCGCTTGTAGTCCCGGGCCAGTGCGACGAGGCTCTCGACCACGTTGAAGGCGTTGTACGCATCCAGGCCTACAAAAAATAAAACATAAATATGCGAATGTATAGTGGAAGGCTAATATATTACTTACCACTTGTAGGCTCGTCGAGGAACAAAATTGAAGGGCTGGTCACAAGTTCGCATGCAATGGAGACACGCCTCTTCTCACCACCCGAAATCGATCGGCGGCCTGCATACAGTTCAAATTGTTAGCTCAACCCAGTTCAACTCCAACGCTCTTCAACCAGTCGAGCTGCCACACAGCCGCATCAACCAGCCACCAAACAAGAAATTGACTCACCAGACTCTCCGATCCTCGAATCCTTGATCGCATCTAATCCCAACTCATGTATAGTCTCCAGAGTCCTGTACTTCTTTGCCTCCAAACTCATCTCCCTCGGTAACCTCAAAAGTGCCGAATAGAGCACGGTCTCGTATACCGTCAACGTCCCCATCAACGTATCCTCCTGATCCACAAACCCAACCAAGCTCCTAAACACATCGTCCCCCACCGCGGTCCCGTTAATCAACACCTCCCCACCTATAGTTCCCCTCTTAGACTTGCGCGCGAGAATATCAAGGAGTGTAGATTTCCCAGCGCCGGATGCACCCATGATGGCGAGAACTTGGCCAGGCTGAGCTCCTCCACAGATGTCAGTGAGGATGGGGTGGGTGTCGAGTGTGTAAGAGAGCGAGGAGAAATAGAGCGAAGCGGGGATGTGGTCCGCCATGAGTTTGGCGTTTTCGTCCGCTGGGAGTTGAATAGCGCGTAAACCTTTAGTTTTTTGGGCGCGGCCGATGTACCAGAATACTGAATGGACAAGTAATTAATAGGCGATAAAGTAGTATAGACGGGGAAGTGGTATGCTTACGAGCGGATGCGACAATGAGGATGAGGCCGGCTGCGGAACCACTAAGGGCAAGGAATTTAGTATTATCGGGCGGAGGCGGGCGCTGTTGGGGAAATTTGGTGAGAGCAGTCCATGACAGCCTTCTGAGAAGCTTACAACATAACCGGGTACTTGTGTATAGTGTAGGCATTCACCGCCGTTGCAGTTGAGAGTGATATACTTGTCAGCAAAGACCTGGCTGATAAGGCCATTCATCGCAGGCTCGGAGAACTTGCAACCTTGTCCAGTTGTGCAAGAGAATGAAGCGGGACCTTTGATGTCCTCTTTGAGGAAGTCGCCAATGTCTAACAAAGCAAGTCAGTCAAACTATTTTACAATCCCACCGAGCAAACCCACCAATGCTACCCTCCTCTCCGCACAGCATACGACCCGTAATGCACTGGCACTTGATCTTCTCACACTCGTACCGCGTGACATTGGTATCATACCCAACATCGAGTGAACCACTGCAATGGTCCAGCGCGCAATAAAACGATTCGACCTGACCAACCCAGAATTGAAAAGCGCAAGTCTCATCCTCCTTGCTACACGAAAACGTAACCTGGGGCGGTCTCCCTGGGAGTTGGTCCACAATCTTCCGGTCTACGACAACTTTAGGCCCATCCGAATAGCCACAAGTTTACAAATGCACTTACTAGTGACATCGCACATTTGAAAGTTCTCCTGAACAGTCAACCCGTCCTTGTGACACGTCATATTGGCAACCGGAACATCGTCGTCTCCAATAGCGCGAGGTGTGAGAAGTTCGCCATCTGGCCCGCCCCGAAGTGGAAAGTTGGCACACGCGGCGTCGGTCTCGCAGACATTGCAGTTGATGCCCGACCACCCCTCTTTGCATTGGCACGTTTCGCCCTCTGGGCGGGGGTGTCGTTCTTTGCCGTCTGCCAGAGAGCCGCATTCTAAAAGTTTCAAGTAGTTAGCGTGTGACCGGGTGTGTATAGTCAAGCAACGTACGAGGAGTGAGACAGTCGATTCCGGAATAACCTGGTGGACATTTACATTGGCCATCGAAATCACTACACTCTCCAAACTAACCTCGGAATTAGCAACCCGCTCGGAACCGACAGATCGAACATACCTGTCCACATGTGAAGGCCGGCAGAAGACAGTTGAAGCAAGGTGGGCACCTCCGAGGGGGAAGAGTCACTGGTATATCTGTACTTAGATAGGTAAACAAAGTGGAATGCGAGTGGCTCACAGTCTGACATGGGATTTGGCTGACAACAACACATAATAAATGAGTAAACGCCATGTAATGCCTCAAACACGACTCACTGAAAAGCCCGGAGTTGAAACCGCCCTCATATCTCCTGCCACGGGCTTGAATAGCGAGAAAGTTGAGTTCTTTGGAGAGCCAGCTCCGATTGAGCTGGCGCGAGCTGCACCCATGCTGGCAACAGCCAGCAAGGTGGCTCCAGGATTGAGCAAAAACATATTCAGTAAAACCAGAAGAGGCCTAATCAGAGGAGCGTGTACTCGATACAAGTTGTTAGTGGCAACGCGCAGTCTCAGACCGAGACGACACAAGTGCACGGATCAGTCCAGCACGGTCGCAGTCAAGTGTGGGGATCGAAACTAGCACGTAAGCAGAGTCTAATTATCTCAGCAGAGTCTGATTAGCTCAGCGGTGGGTGACGTCAGCATGGCGGCTCTTCCCCTCTTGACAGCCATCGCATGCAGCAGAAGCAAGTGTAGAAGTGACGATGAAGATAAGGCTCATTAAGCGAGCCCCCCATACTTCTTACTGCAGTTATCTTCTGCTGGGTATCACAGACCTGCGTCTACCGGCCGAAGCGAACGATGCAGAATAAATATCGGGTCGTGTGCTCTTTTGCCCCTCAGCTCGACTGTCATGGAGGCACACGCAACGAACGAGAGGAAGCAGCAAACTGCCTTGGCCGATGAAGAACTTCTTGCATCTTTGGGATACAAGCAAGAGTTCAAACGTGCATTTACCCCGTTCGAAGTGTTTGGAATTGCATTCTCGATCATTGCTCTCTTGCCCTCGTGAGTTCTTGCTCCTTACTTACTTCATCTTATACTGATGCCCTCCGTAGCATAGCATCATCGTTAGTCTACGCTGTCCCTTATGGTGGTCCCGCGAGTATGGTCTGGGGCTGGCTCGTTGCTTCATTCTTCATCCTATTCGTCGGTCTGGCTCTAGCCGAGCTCGCGAGCGCAGCTCCAACATCCGGCGGACTCTACTTTTGGACATGGACCTTCTCTTCCCCACGATACAAGAAAGTTCTATCTTGGGTTGTCGGATGTAAGCAGCCTGACCGACTATTCATTTCCCTCGTTTATGATTCCCTCGGTAGATTCGAATACCCTTGGCTCCATTGCGTGTATCGCTTCTATCGATTGGGGGTGTGCGATTCAAGTTATGGCTGCCGCATCTATTGGATCGGGTGGGGATTATGTTGCTACAACCGGTAAATCTTTTGCCTGAAACACAACCGGGGTCGGCTAACAAATAATGCTTTTAGGCCAAACCTACGCCGTATATCTCTTGATACTTATCACGCATGCGCTAGTGTGTTCGCTAGCCACAGAGGTTTTGGCAAGGCTTCAATCAGTCTATGTAGTGCTCAACCTAATGTGAGCCCTCATTTTCCCAGTAAGCGAAACCTAACATATGACATCAGGTTATTCTTCGGCGTTCTGATTGCTCTGCCAGCTGCAACGCCTTCTGAATTTATGAATCCCGCTAGTTACGCCCTCGGAGGCTTTACGAACTGTAAGCCAAGTTATATAAATGGTTTGTACGTGTTTAGACTTATGTCCTCTCCGTAGTGAGCACGTATCCCAGCGGCTTCGCTTTCTTCCTCTCGTGGCTAGCTCCAGTGTGGACCATCGGTGAGCTACTTTCCCATACGCACATATCCGCATAGACCAACAGCGATCCATTTCAGGCGCCTACGATTCATGTGTCCACATCAGCGAAGAAGCGTTAGTTATACCTCGAGGCCTCCTACATAACTGCAACTAACACCTATCACGTAGGAGCAACGCGGCTATCGCTGTCCCATGGGCAATCATAGGTGCAATAGCAATCAGTGGTATTCTAGGCACTGGTATGTTGGTTTACAGGAAATATAAGAAAGGCTGAAACCAAAACTGCGGAAATTAGCTATGAACATAGTTATTGCGTTCTGTATGGGCCCCGACATCGACGCTATTATGAATAGCGACATCGGCCAACCTCTCGCAGCTGTAAGTAATCCCAATCCCAATCCCGCTCCCAGCCCTTTTCTTTTTATTGCCGGAATAACCTTTTTGTTCGAAACCGCACTAGATATTCTACAACAGCTTTGGTGAAAAGGCTACACTCGGCATTTGGTCTGTCGTCGTCCTCGCCCAATGGGGCATGGGTTCCAGCATCGTCCTCGCAACCTCCCGCCAGGTCTTTGCGTTCTCGCGAGACGGAGCGATGCCGTTTTCTGGATGGCTGTATCGAATGAACGAGTTTACCAAGACTCCCGTCAATAGTAAGCCCTACCCATCAATACAATTCCATCTACAGGACAAGAGGAAAAGGGAGGGAACTAATGCCGTGTTTCTTTTTGTAGCCGTTTGGTTTTCGGTGTTTATTGCTGCGTTGTTAGGGCTGTTGGCATTCGCGGGAGATGCTGCTATCGGAGCCGTATTTTCGGTGGGTACAACCTCATCATTAGCCGCTTTTATGCATCTAACCTGCTATTTACCAGATTTCAGTTATTGGACTCTACATTGCCGTATGATCTTATAGTTGATTTAATTTTCCTTGAAACTTAAAGGCGACTTTTGCAGTATACAATCCCCATTGGCGCTCGATTCGTCTTCAAAGGGCACAACTACAAACCCGGTCCATTCAACTTGGGCGCATTTGCAAGTCCACTTTCAATCCCTTCCACCCTTCCGCTCACCATATCCGTAGGGTCTACCTGTCGCCATAATCGCCATAGCATTTATGACGTTTATTGATATTGTCTTCTTATTCCCCGCGGACTTAGCACCTGCCGTTGCGGACATGAACTACGGTACGTCATCACTCCCTCTCTTGTACGCATATATCCGTGCTAAACCTTTTTGGGGGGCTGTTAGCTGTTGTTGTCATGGGCGGTGTTATGATTGGCAGCTTGATCTGGTATTGGTTCCCCAAGGTCAGTCTCATCACCTACGGCACTTAGCGCAGTATTCCTGATCTCTCTCGCTCATTCCTTACACCCATCTGGCTCGTGTTTGCCTCTTCGCATCACCCAGTATGGCGGAGTCAACTGGTTCGAAGGCCCGGTATCAACGATTGACGTACTCGACAAACCGTTCAACTCGCCCGGGGATATAGACTCGATTCAGAAAAAGGACGAAGACGCGAAGGTTAACACGCACTAATGCGGTAGATGGAGAAAAATGATAGAGACGGATTATGTACGATTTAGTTCTTTCGCGATCGTGAGTCAATCAATTTCAAGCTGTATCCCTAAGGCAGGAGCCTTTTGAGGCTGAGGGGGTCAGAGATGTGAGGTGCGCGACGTGTTTTTCAGTGACGATATCGCCTTTCGTTGTTATCTACAGCATATCGTATCTCGGTCGAATGTTCCGTTAGTTCTCGACACGTCTGATGCTCGACTCGCTCCCTTTCTGCACCCAAGAAAGAGCGCTGGATTAGGAACGCGCTCTCTCGCATAGATAAACCCTTCTCATGCTCAAACAAGCCACATGAGGGTATTATGAAACTAGCTATGTTTTACTTATCGCTTAGCCGAGTGCCGTATCTGGGCGATGATTTGAAAAGGTGGTTTGTTGGTACGTTCCAGTTCGATCTTAAGTGTACCTAATGTTTTTATCATTTTTTTGCCCAAATATTTCCGCTAAGTTTCGGAAGTTATGCTTGCTGGCGAATCACTGAGGGGGCGATATCGTGCAGTAGTTATTCTAACGTTCGAGTATCTTGGGCATAGGGGCCTCGACGGCTGTTCACTTCGTCCGGCGTGTTTGTTTCTGGCGTGATTGGCATCGTAAGTACTTTTATCAGACACCATTCAGTTCAGGACTAAGCCTTAATAGTTCTTCCCACCCTGATATAAGAAGACTATATCTTAGATGGTTGGCTGTAGGTTGTTTCCTGTACAGGTTGCCTTTGGGAGCGCTACGAACGATTGTCTTGCATTTCAGACACAAATTCTCCGGATGCGAGCGCTAGAATCGCACCGACCGATGAGAACATCTGACGAAAAGTATAGCCGGAGCGGCGATCGGTCCGGGAGACGCTTTTATAGCTACCACTGGTAAAGCTTTCAGTTGACAAAACGGGACCACAGAGTTGACGAAGCATGCGCACTATACCTAGCTTCCCTGTCTACGCATGCAGTGTATGCTCTCCCTCAACACTTGTACTAGCAAGGCCACCTCTGTGTGCATTGCCTCGAGTTCGGTGTCGGTTGATACTCCGGTTTGTGTGGGTTAATGAGCGCTAATACTGAACTGATCCGTAGATTTGCTTTCATCCTCCTCATCACGCCGCCAGTCGCCACCTATCTAAATTCATGAATTGCCCGTTCTACCGGAAGCTTCATGGGTTGTGTTCAGTTTATCTCGACATCGCCTATATGCTCGATCTAACTTTTAGCATCGCGGTGAGCGGCTATCCCAGAGAGTTTGCCTCTATCCTCTCCCGGCTAGCTCCCGTGTGGAAAATCGGTGCTGCATGCCTGCCGTTCTAAGCTCCTTGAACGGCCGATCGCATCTCTCCAACACCCTAATGTGTGGGCTCATATGATTTCAACGTGTGTATTAGCGAAGAAGCACGAGTCTAGGAACGGCAGCGTGCTGTCCGACGGCCGAACAGCTAGCTCGAGAACAGGATCATTGCGGCGACCGCCGTCCCGTGGCAGATAATCGGTACGATCGGTACCGGTGGTGCCCCAAGAACGGGAGAGCGATGAACTGGACAGCTTGGCAGGACGAGGGAGAAATCCAGAAAAAGATTATACCTTTTGGCTATGAGCATCTTCGTCGCTTCTGTATAGACTAGGATGGTGCGAAGCCATTGGGTAATGATGTCGGCCATCGGCCCTTGCCAGCCGCTTTTTTTCAAGTCTGAATTAGTGTGCCTTTGGCCCCCGATAGCCAGTTCAGATATCCTTTGACATTTTTAGTCAAGAATTCACATTCAACATGTGATCCATCGCCACCAACCAGTGGGGGATAGGCTCTAGCATTGTCCTTTCGATATCACGTTATAGGTTGCCGTCTTTCCAGGATGGCGCTCTACCCATCTTGGGTATTCTATATCTGATGATTATACCAAAAGATTTATAGGTAATTTTTTGCGCGTTGTCAAGGACTGGGCAGGTAGGCTGTTCTGTGCCTGGGTGGTTGTCAGTAAGCCCTATAGTAAGCTTATAGTAAGTCCTCTGGTTGTCTTAGGACGTTTCAGATGCCATCCCCCCCCAGCGCTTACCTCCGTTCCAGTTCTGTATTGCTAACCTAAGCCTAGTCCGTTTGCTCTAAGCGCTAGGATATTTTACCAACTCTCGCATCCGAGGTTATCTCTTGAAATTATGGACGCGGCGCGCTCGTTTTTAAAAAAACAAGCGTGCCCGTATCTGAGCAAGGTAAGAAGAAGAAGCAATGAGTAACCGCTTTTATGAAACAGAAGATTTAAGTGGATGCGTGTATGCGTCAACCTAGTTGGAGGCATGGTGTTTAGGTGTTCATCCTACGTTTGGTGGACGAGGTAGACGGAAGGATAGGCACAACTTCGCTCGTTGGAAGATAGCTCGCTGCAAGATAGCTCGAGTAGCCCACTTGTGTTCTCATGCTCGATCCTCTGAACGGTGGGGTGATGGAACACGTATTTCAGGTACCAACTGTATGCAAAAGTAACATGGTATTTAATTTGACGAATCATTACAGCTTAATTCAACCTTTCTGCTTGAACTCGTTTCGTTCTTTCTTTCAGAGTTCAAAAACTAGAGCCTCGGGGTGTCAGAATAACGCCTTTGGTGCTCAATCGGACTAACTCACCACATGCCCCAGCGCCAGGCTTGGTCGCGAACATAGCTTCCTTGAGTTTCTCCTCGCTGAGCCCACGATATGGAGCGTAACCCTCCTTCACCTTCTTCATAAACTCATCCACCTCCCCGGCACGCACCAAGCTCACAGTACACCCTCCCCATCCAGCACCTGTCAAACGGCTTCCCACTGCACCTGCGCTGCGTGCCACACTCACAAGGTCGTCGAGTTCGTCGCAAGAGCACTCAAACTGCTTCGCACACGACGTCTGCGATTCATTCATCAGCTCCCCGAGTGCCCCAAGCGCGTTCTCCTTTGGAGGGGAGAGGCAGGCGTCACGGAATTCAAGGACGCGGAGGGACTCTTCAACGACATGCTTCGCTCGCTTGTAGAGGTGGAATCGCTCGGCCTCGACGTCAAAGCTGAGATACGTATCATGGAACTCGGACTCAGACAGCCCTGTTGCGGCGGCCATTTCGGCATGCGTGAGCCCCTTGAGGCCTGAGCCAGACGGGTTGAGGATGCGCTCGATTTCGGGAAGGAGTGCTTGGAGGCTTGACTTGAGATTTGCGTCGGGTGAGTCGGCTGGATGCATAAAGTTACTACCGAGCTACTTCAGGAGAGCGTACTATGAGACGTACCAGGCGAAGGCCTCCACCTCTCCACGACCTCGCGCAGACGGATTTTCTCCCCATTCTGGACTTCCACTCCTAGGCCCCCGGCGAGGGCGCGAGCACCAGCGAGCGTCTCCACTACCCTCAAATTATACTGGGTTTTGGCACTAACAGCCTTGTCCGACACCTTCAAGGAATTCGCGATCACAAAGACCGCCTCGTCTTCTTTCCATGGCAGCGTCACTGGCTGGGCAGCAAGACGCGGGAAGAACGAGATGTAAAGAGGCGTTTGGGGTTGACCAATCACGCTCGCGGCTTGGTCCATCCCACCCGAGTTGACACCGACGCGCTGTTCATTTTGGACACACATCTCCACGAGCTCGCCTTTGGTCAGTCCGGAGACACGGTTATTAATCGTGAGGAAGGCGAGGGTAGAGGCGACGACCATAGCGGCGCTGCTAGAGAGACCAGATCCAGCTGGTACAGTGCCAGTGACGAGCATGTCGAAGCCAAGAGGGTTCCCGTCAGCGGGACTGGTGAAGAATTTGTTCAGGACACCCTACACTAACATGTGAGTATGTGATATTGGAGACTGTATTTGAGCACGTACGTAGTACCCGGCTTTGACGTAGCTCTCCCAACGGAGAGAGCTTGTATCAATACCGAGATGCCATTCGGTTGGTTGGGCCTGACGGTGTTCCTGCATCGCCTCCACAGTCTGACCCATTGCTCGGCGCCCAGGGCCACCCTGGGGCTTTACGGGCCGACGGTCAGGCTTGAAGGCCTCATCCTGGTACCGCCCGTCAAGGTTCTGTGCATGAATTGTGGTGTTCGTGGTAGCGTCCTCGCGTGGGCCGCAAGCGATCAGGATATCGCGCTCGACAGCGGCGGGGAATACACCAAACAGTGCGTAGTCAATGTGCTCTCCGATGAGACTAATGAGTAGGAATTAGATCGAGTGTGAGGTCGAAGACTGATAGACGTACTTGACACGGCCGGGAGCGCGGACGATGTGGGAAGGCTTGTGGCCAAAGCGCTTCTCGAACTCGTCCGCAAGATGGGCCCAACGAGGTCTACGGAGATGTGAGTGCGATGCGATGATGTCATACAGATGGTCCGTACCCAGCAACAAGAGCGTGAGTGCTGCCTTGGAGGTCGCCGAGGGCACTGATGACGGGGATGGGAGCAGAGGCCATGATGTGGGAGGTTTTGGGTGAGCACAAGGTCGCTCTCGCGCTATATAGATCTATCGCCTAGCAATTCCCGTTCTGAAGTTTCTGAATTCCGTTTCTGCACGGATGTCCGGCGCGAACGCTGCGGGGGGCGGCCGAGTCCTCCAAATTGTCACTGTCCTCCGATGTGCTCAAGTGCGTATATCCAGTCGCGAAATTAGTCACAATTGTCGAGCACGGTGCACGTGGGGTTATCCCCTTGCCTTCTTTTAGGCCGAAACTCGGATAAAAGCACGGCGTAGGACGCATTGCTCTGTAGCAGACCTTCATCATGGCTGAGTTCACACCCGTGCTTATTACCTTGCCCAACGCCGCCGCCCCTCCGCTGTCGGCTGAGATCCTCCCATACGGCCTGTTTGTACGGTCCATCTATGT
>JANWGL010002916.1:2788-19495 GCA_025200755.1 Ceratobasidium sp. C01 | reverse complement strand
GATACGGCGCGTTTTATTTGTATCGGATATCGTTCATCCCTCGGCGTGATTTCCTGTAGTCTAAACCAAGCCGCTCGGCATACCGATCACTGTGCATTGTCTAGCACGGCAACGACTACGATCGAGCCGTACGCCTACGGGCATGACCTTCCGTCCACAATGACTCGTACGACACACTCACGGGGTCGCAACCAGACCTCTTACGTGCATGGCTAACCTTATACCCCGCCGTTCGTCAAGGGCAATCACTGAGGAACCCGAGAAGGGCCGAGACTCGAGCCCCGAGCCTGAACGGCTTGGCGTTCTTTTATACTGCAACAATAGGAGAAGCAGACGAAGACGGACACGTATGCCGAGAACCAGAGTTGTATGTATCTCTTTACGTGTTGAATTGTACGACGGACGGAACTGAGGCACCCGTCCGCCTAGACTTCGTATCGGAAGGACGAGAAGTGCACAACGTTGCAGCCGTTGTACGTGTTCTGTACGTCTGGATACAAAAGAGCATACTGTAGATCGGTCGGCAAGGACGACGATCTTTGAGGGTAGATTGTGATGTGGACGTTCGAGACGTACGTCGGAACCGCGCTCCGCAGCATTAAGGCGTGTATGGTGTGTGTTGGCTGAAATTGGGAATTTATATACGAGATTTGTTGACGTTTAGGAGGATCGCTGTCGAGGAGATTGCATCTTTGTGACGGCACAGTCAAGATAAGTAATCAAAGTTACCACGCAATTAACGCCACTCGTCGAACACGCATTTTACTTTGTCGAGATGTCAAGCATAGTTGACCGTCAGTCACCACCGTCAGCGCCCCCGAGCTGAAACCGCCAGAACCCACCCAGAACGAGCGTGTAGTGCGTAATAATTAAAGATCATTACGAACCACGACTAGAAGACCACGATAGGATCAAACTTCCGCCAGCCGCCTGCCGTTCGCCGCTTCCAGCACCAGAGGCAGAGCGCGGGCTTGAGGTCTTTTAGCGCGCTTATGCACCCGCGCAGTAACCATATTCAAACCCGAGGAAGTGATCGACCGAATTGCAAAATCACGGTGGCGCTCGATGCTTCAACACATTCTAAATCTGACGCATTACAGTTTCTCCTAAATTATCGCAGGCCCAAACGAGTCACGTCATACTGTACTACTGGGACCAAACAAAACGCGCATATACACACCAACTCCGATGGGTCTGTTTACCCCTGTGCAAGCGTAGTTGAGAAAATGCCTCCGTTCGAGCGAGTCATGAGATCTTCTGGCCCAGGTCTGTTGGCTGAGGAGTTTCGCTGGTTGGTTCTTCGTGGAGCCCGAGTTGAACGAGCTTGACCGGAAGAGTTAGCAGCAAGGGACCGGGGGTGAAGAGTGGAGCTTGCCACCACCCTCGGCGCAATGGCAGTGGCTACGAGGGGCACAGGGGGCAGGCGCTTGGTCCAAAGATAAGCTATATTTTGCCGGCTGGGTTATCGCCCAGGTACTGCCATCGAGTGGAACCTTCATCGAATACTTACCCCGCACGGATAACGATAGTGGACCCCTTTGCAATGCACCGATGCAGGCGGCGCAGCTGCGAGTTCGATTCGCTGTTGTGATATGGATTTGCTCGCAGTTGAGCTCACCCCTGGTGTTCTGCGAAATGAAGCGTTCTATGATATCGGTTGAAAGTTCCCGGCGGTGTAAAGGGGGCGCCCCTGCAGCCTTCCGATAGGCAGAGCAGGGAAGAACTCATGGCGGAGTTGCGGAAGGCATAGCATCTGAGTGTACCCACTAGAGTATGTGCTCGCAAATAGAGGGCGCATTCGGGCGCACTTGATCGTTGAATGGGGTGGCATTCTCCGGGATCGAGTTGTGAGGGTACAGCGATGAAATCCGAATGCTGCGAGGTTGCCGGAAGGTCTGGAGCAGCAGGGCATGTGATCCTCATCCAATGGGCTCCAAGAACATCGGAGTTGTTGATGATAGGCCAAGTTGAGGCCAAGTGGTCTTTGGTAACTTGGTGCCGAGAATTCACCATGCAGTGCGTAAAGGGGGTCCCCCCTGGGCATCGACTAGTAGACCGTTCTAGATTTGTTCACCATGCTTGAGTGGAGTAGGGTGGAGCAAGAGGAAGACCAACGAAGTCTTACACGCGTGAACAAGGACAAATCCCCTCCTCCAAGACAAGAAGGCATCGCAGCCTAGCCCAGGGCTGGGGGATCTTCAAAGTGAGGCGAGGATCAGGCGAAGCATGTGCTTACCCCGCATTTCTAGTGGTCAATCATAACAGCCTTTTGCGATCCAAGCTATAGCAAGGCAGATCAAATGCGCTCGATGGTCGGCGGCTCGTGCCGGCGATTCAATCATGTCTCGATATCGACCATACGAAATGGAGAATACCGGATTTGCGAGGAATGCTGTGGAGGATATTCACCTTGCGCGCATGGTTGTGGTTAGAATTTCATGCAAGTGCGTGCCCAACTCAGTTACCCCATAAACATTTGACTAGGTCCTAGGCGGCAAGAACGCGGGAAGGCTCGATGCGTGCGCGAGGGGCTCATACTGTAAATTAAACAGCATAACGGTAAGTTGGCAATTGCTATTTCAAGTATGCCCTATCTTGCAGAGCTTACTGCCTTGAGTAGCCAAAACCCAGCGAACGCCCCTTGCCAGTGAAGGCAGTGCAACGCATGTCTCGATGCATATTCTTGATTTATGCCCATCTTTTGATCGTAGTTGGAACGAGATAGGCGATAATCACAACTAGACTCCAACAACGTGCATCTCTGCTGTACGATATGTAATTTTGTTTCACCATCCAAGTGTTTTCGGTTAGGGCCGGAGGCCGGTTCCAAGGGGGACGGGCGAGGTCCGCGTATAGGCAATCAGTCTCACAGAAGTATTCTGCATTCGTCGCGATCATCTTGGAATATGAGGAACCGCAGGGTTGGGATCTTTTCAGCATATAAGGGTGATCAAGAGGCCAGTCCAGAGTGCGCGGGGAACAAAGACTCGGAGAGAGTGGCAGCGACGAGAATCGGTGAGAACGGAAGCAAGACGGCCGGCAAGCAAGTATTATTGGTTAGCACCCTAGTGTGAGAGCCACTGAAGTTCGATCGACGGCTACGTATCTCTCTACGACCAGAAATCGTGAAGAAACGCAGTGAGGACAAAAAAACATGATTTTCGGGTAAATCGCGCGCAGAGACTAGCCTAGCGTTTATGGACTAGACGCACCGCCTATATCTCAGCGTAATAACCGACCAAAGCGCAGCATACGAACGAGGCCAAGGGATATGATAGGGGTAACTGGTGAAGGTACCCTGGAACGTGTTGCGCTTGAGATCGGAAGGCGGGGGGCTTCTCAGGCCGAACGATGACATTCCCGTTCCAGGCGTCGCGTCGGAATGTAAGCAATGCGCGCGGTTTCCCCGTGGGATGGCGCGTGGGCGATGCATGATGCGTATAGGGGCATAACCTATACACGGATAGAGCACATTAATTACGCCGGGCGTCGATCTTGCTGTTGTGGTAAGGCTGGGTCCTGCGAGAGTGAAAAAAGGTTATTTTCGACAGCAACAATGCCGTGGGCGCGCGACTTTCGCCTGATCAACTGCGCGTTGCGTCAGAATGCATGTAATTATACGTCATGCCGTTGGAACATTAGCTTTCGCCAGGTCTTTATCGGCTCGGGGAAGAAGTTGGCGCGCTGGTCATGCGCTAACCGTGCTTCGCAATGTATCCTGTGATGATAACCTGTTGAAACATGCTAGTCTTGTAAGTTTAAATCCTGTAGATCGAAAGTTTAAGCCCCCCACCACGCGCATGAGCAGTTGTTGATTCCTCTTGCTCGCATGTCACTCCGTTTGAGCACCAAACTAAGCTGGTCGATGCTAGCAAAATCTCTGAGACTGTCTTTTGAGGGTGATGGACTGGCGCTCGAGTCAGTTGTATCTAGGATATCGCCGCCTCCAGCGCCGCTGGTAGGCATGGAGCAAGAACCTGATGGGACCTAGCATATTGTTATCGTTGGAGTTTTCCCGAAATCAAATAGTCAGGAATGGCGCACCGGAAACTTATCCTCTAGTCGTGTAACAGTCCGGGGCTCACTTGAGACAAAATATCGAAATGACGACAAGCTGTTATCTTCAAACGTTATTTCAAGCATAACCTTTACGGCTAATTCGGTCCTGGCCACCAATATCCGGAAGATGGGTTGCCGGGTAAAACTATAAGTAGGGTTGGTTCGCTATGGGTCATTACTGGCGAGCGGGCTTCTGCCAGACGCATCAGTCTTGGAGCTGTTAGTCCACACACCTTGAAGTCAAATGGGTAGGCACGGTGCCATCTTCGGCCATCTTAATGACGGCTCGCGTTCCTTCAATATTCCTGCTGCCTTCCTTCGGTCTTCCTGCTAGGTCTAGGTCTAACCGGCGCTAAAAAAGGTAAAAAGAACGTTGCGATCTCATTCGTACGCAAGTCTATAGCAATCTACATTCCAGGGCAGGGATAGGACATCGTACGATTTGCGCATCTGCGACGCTGCTCATCGACGATACCACATTAGCGATTCTCCCGTACAAAGTAATGAAGCCACAAAAAGCTTAGCACAAGGAAGGTGGCAAACATGATACTCAAGAGCCCGATATTTGGCCACCAGAAAGACTGAAGTGCAACGCAAGGATGACCCCCATAAGCGTGAGTGTTAATCGCAAGAATTTGAAGTACGTACCTCCGCCCGAAGCCCAAATGTCGACAAGATCAGCGCGGCCGGAACATCAAGCTGCACACCAAACTGAATGCAGTCGTGAGCCCAAGATTCATGCACGATTACACCCAACACGAACCTTGTTCTGCTTCAGAGTGAGGTACTTGAGCTCATTCACCGCCAGGGCCTCGAAACCAGCGTGGAAGAAAGACATGTAGTACAACCATTCCAGGGAACGAGGAACCGAGTCTCGATTGATAAGCAGACCTGTAAACAGGAGACTAAGATAAGACCAAGTCAGCATTGGTGGGGCCACCCCATCACGTTGGGTACTCACTTGAAAAGCATCACAAGCGTGCCAACCAAGCTCGCCACGCTCGTTTGAGCTACGACAACCGAAATGAATAGCACGACGCTAGCCGTGGTTAGGTTGAACAGGACAAGCGTGAGCATAAACTTCCAGAACGTTTGGAGCTCCGGTACGAGTCCGACAAGTCCGTAGACCAGGCCTCCAAAGACTAGTGGCGGGACTACTCGAAGCGGCAGGATGTCGAACAGCACCTTAGAGGAAAAGTACGTGAGGGTCGAGTAGTACCCGTTTGACCTAGAACACGCTCGTCATCGCCCATTGAGGATAGACCGTGGGTTACACACCTTTCGCGCATGAACAGCAAACGCTCATTCGCAAAGATACCAAGGATCGACAAGCACGAAAAGCCGAACAGTGCGAGGGCGAAGAAGAACAATCCTGTAAATACGCCATCAGTAACGTCATTCTACCTGGATAACTGGGCCGCCCTTGACATACCAAGTCGATTCTGGAACCCTGGAATATCGTTCGTAACCCCATGGTAGAACAGCGCGCAGATCACTACACAGCCAAGCCGATCAGCTCTCGCATCTCTGAATCAAGGAAGCAGGGAAAGGGGGGAAGCAGAAAGGGGCAAAAAGGAGAACAATACGAAATAGGGTGAAAGGTTCAAGGACAACATAAGGGAAGAGATAACCAAAGGGAACGGGCGAACGAGAGGAAAGAAGTATGGCGGCAAGAGCTAAGCGAGTGGGGGAAGGTACTAGTGATAGAAAAGAAAAGGAAGCTGACTTACGAGCTACCCCAACACTAGACAGGTAATGTGCCATCAATAGCGCCGGATCCCTATACAAATTCTTGAACGCCCTGCCGCTCAATATCCTAAACTGTGTCAACCAGCTCGCCCGCACACGTCCACCGCTCTCAGGCAGCACAACTCCGCCCGTCAGCTTCAGCCTTTCCACCTCGCTTAACAACTCTGCCGCGACATCGCTATCCGCATACGCCTGAACGAGCTCCGCGAGTTTAGGAGGAAGTGCAACAGGCGTGCTGGCGCGTGGGGAAGAAGATAGAGCGTCGAGAAGTTGAGAAGATTTCCGTTTAATGAAGTTCGCTGCTGTGGTTGGCGAAGGTTCGGTGAGAGAGTTCGGGCGGGTTTGGAGTTCGGTCTCTTCCGCTGGTTGAGCTTCGCTAGCTGTACGGGCGGATTGCGTGAGGAGGCCGGTTTCTTCGTCTGCAGCGTTGTCGGAGAGGGAGAGAGAGGTAGTCGAGCGCTGGCCGGGGTGTTTCTCGTCGCGAGCGTGCATAGTGACATCGACTGCCAACATTCAACTTAGCCATAGACGAAGAGGATTATGTTGAAATACCACTTACTCAGGTAATCCGCAATATTGAATCCAGCAGGGCAAGTATGTCCAATATTCTCGAAATACTCCTGGCACTTCGCATACGCTCCCGAGTACACAACACGACCCTGAGCAAGCAAGATAAGGTGGTCGAACAGCGAAACAATGTTACTACGGGGTTGGTGGATCGTGAAGACAACCGTGCGCTTGTAGTCCCGGGCGAGTGCGACGAGGCTCTCGACCACGTTGAAGGCGTTGTACGCATCCAGGCCTACAAAAAATAAAACATAAATATGCGAACGTATAGTGGAAGGCTAACATATTACTTACCACTTGTAGGCTCGTCGAGGAACAAAATTGAAGGGCTGGTCACAAGTTCGCATGCAATGGAGACACGCCTCTTCTCACCACCCGAAATCGATCGGCGGCCTGGATACAGTTCAAATTGTTAGCTCAACCCAGTTCAACCCCAACGCTCTTCAACCAGTCGAGCCGCCACACAGCCGCATCAACCAGCCACCAACCAAAAAATCGACTCACCAGACTCTCCAATCCTCGAATCCTTGATCGCATCCAGTCCCAACTCGTGTATAGTCTCCAGAGTCCTGTACTTCTTTGCCTCCAAACTCATCTCCCTCGGTAACCTCAAAAGTGCCGAATAGAGCACGGTCTCGTATACCGTCAACGTCCCCATCAACGTATCCTCCTGATCCACAAACCCAACCAAGCTCCTAAATACATCATCCCCCACCACGGTCCCGTTGATCAATACCTCGCCGCCTATAGTTCCCCTCTTAGACTTGCGCGCGAGTATATCGAGGAGCGTGGATTTCCCAGCACCGGATGCACCCATGATGGCGAGAACTTGGCCAGGCTGAGCTCCGCCACAGATGTCAGTGAGGATGGGGTGCGTGTCGAGTGTGTAAGAGAGCGAGGAGAAGTAGAGTGAGGCGGGAATGTGGTCTGCCATAAGTTTGGCGTTTTCGTCTGCTGGGAGTTGAATAGCGCGTAAACCTTTAGTTTTTTGGGCGCGGCCGATGTACCAGAATACTGAATGGATAAGTAATTAGTAGGCGATAAAGTAGTATAGACGGGGAAGTGGTATGCTTACGAGCGGATGCGACAATGAGGATGAGGCCGGCTGCGGAACCACTGAGAGCAAGGAATTTGCTATTGTCTGGCGGAGGCGGGCGCTGTTGGGGAACTTGGTGAGAGCAAACCACGATAGCATTCTGAGCAACTTACAATGTAACCGGGTACTTGTGTATAGTGTAGGCATTCACCACCGTTGCAGTTGAGGGTAATGTACTTGTCAGCAAAGACCTGGCTAATAAGGCCGTTCATTGCTGGCTCGGAGAACTTGCAACCCTGTCCAGTTGTGCAAGAGAACGAAGCGGGGCCTTTGATGTCCTCCTTGAGGAAGTCGCCAATGTCTAACAAAGCAAGTCAGCCAAACTAATTTACAATCCCACGGAGCAAACCCACCAATACTACCCTCCTCTCCGCACAGCATACGACCCGTAATGCACTGACACTTGATCTTCTCACATTCGTACCGCGTGACATTGGTATCATACCCAACATCGAGTGAACCGCTGCAATGGTCCAGCGCGCAATAGAATGACTCGACCTGACCAACCCAGAATTGAAAAGCGCAAGTCTCATCATCCTTGCTACACGAAAACGTGACCTGGGGCGGCCTCCCTGGGAGTTGGTCCACAATCTTCCGGTCTACGACAACTTTAGGCCCATCCGAATAGCCACAAATTTATAAATGCACTTACTAGTAACATCGCACATTTGAAAGTTCTCCTGAACAGTCAACCCGTCCTTGTGACACGTCATATTGGCAACCGGAACATCGTCGTCTCCAATAGCGCGAGGTGTGAGAAGTTCGCCATCTGGCCCGCCCCGAAGTGGAAAGTTGGCACACGCGGCGTCAGTTTCGCAGACATTGCAGTTGATGCCCGACCATCCCTCCTTGCATTGGCACGTTTCGCCCTCCGGGCGGGGGTGCCGTTCCTTGCCGTCTGCCAGAGAGCCGCATTCTAAAAGTTTCAAGTAGTTAGCGTGTGACCGGGTGTGTATAGTCAAGCAACATACGAGGAGTGAGACAGTCGATTCCGGAATAACCTGGTGGACATTTACATTGGCCATCGAAATCACTACACTCTCCAAACTAACCTCGGAATTAGCAAGCCGCTCGGAACCGACAGATCGAACATACCTGTCCACATGTGAAGGCCGGCAGAAGACAGTTGAAGCAAGGCGGGCACCTCCGAGGGGGAAGAGTCACTGGTATCTCTGTACTTAGATAGGTAAACAAAGTGGAATGCGAGTGGCTCACAGTCTGACATGGGATTTGGCTGACAACAACACATAATAAATGAGTAAACGCCATGTAAGGCCTCAAACACGACTCACTGAAAAACCTGGAGTTGAAACTGCCCTCAAATCTCCTGCCACGGGCTTGAATAGCGAGAAAGTTGAGTTCTTTGGAGAGCCAGTCCCGATTGAGCTGGCGCGAGCTGCACCAATACTAGCAACAGCCAGCAAGGTGGCTCCAGGATTGAGCAAAAACATATTCAGTAAAACCAGAAGAAGCCTAATCAGAGGAGTGTGTATTCGATACAAGTTGTTGGTGGCAACGCGCAGTCTCAGACCGAGACGACACAAGTGCACGGATCAGTCCAGCACGGTCGCAGTCAAGTGTGGGGATCGAAACCAGTACGTAAGCAGAGCCTAATTATCTCAGCAGAACCTGATTAGCTCAGCGGTGGGTTATGTCAGCATGGCGGCTCTTCCCCTCTTGACAGCCATCGCATGCAGCAGAAGCAAGAGCAGAAGTGACGATGAAGATAAGGCTCATTAAGCGAACCCCCCAAACTTCTTGCTACAGTTATCTTCTGCTAGGTATCACAGACCTACGTCTACCGGCCGAAGCGAACGATGCAGAATAAATACCGGGTTGTGTCTCTTTTGCCCCTCAGCTCGACTGTCATGGAGGCACACGCAGCGAACGAAAGGAAGCAGCAAACTGCCTTGGCCGATGAAGAACTTCTTGCATCTTTGGGATACAAGCAAGAGTTTAAACGTGCATTCACCCCGTTTGAAGTGTTTGGGATCGCATTCTCGATCATTGCTCTCTTGCCCTCGTGAGTTCTTGCTCCTTACTTGCTTCATCTTATACTGATGCCCTCCGTAGCATAGCATCATCGTTAGTCTACGCTGTCCCTTATGGTGGTCCCGTGAGCATGGTCTGGGGCTGGCTCGTCGCCTCATTCTTCATCCTGTTCGTCGGTCTAGCTCTAGCCGAGCTCGCGAGCGCAGCTCCAACATCCGGCGGACTCTACTTTTGGACATGGACCTTCTCTTCCCCACGATATAAGAAAGTTCTATCTTGGGTTGTCGGATGTAAGCAGGCTGACCGGCTATTCATATCTCTCGTTTATGATTCCCTCGGTAGATGCGAATACCCTTGGCTCCATTGCGTGTATCGCTTCTATCGATTGGGGGTGTGCGATTCAAGTTATGGCTGCTGCGTCTATTGGATCGGGCGGGGAGTATGTTGCTACAACCGGTAAATCTTTTGCCTGAAACACAACCAGGCTCGGCTAACAAATAACCCTTTTAGGCCAAACCTACGCCGTATATATCTTGATACTTTTCACGCATGCGCTAGTGTGCTCGCTAGCTACAGAGGTTCTGGCAAGGCTTCAATCAGTCTATGTAGTACTCAACCTAATGTGAGCCCTCATCTTCCCAGTAAGCGAAAACTAATATATGACATCAGCTTATTCTTCGGCGTTCTGATTGCTCTACCAGCTGCAACGCCTTCCGAATTTATGAATCCTGCTAGTTACGCCCTGGGAGGCTTTACGAACTGTAAGCCAAGTTACACAAATGGTTTGTACGTGTCTAGACTTATGTCTTCTCCGTAGTGAGCACGTATCCCAGTGGCTTCGCTTTCTTCCTCTCGTGGCTGGCTCCAGTGTGGACCATCGGTGAGCTACTTTCCCACACGCATATACCCGCATAGACTAATAGTGACCCTTTTCAGGCGCCTACGATTCATGTGTTCACATCAGCGAAGAAGCGTTGGTTATAACTCAAGGTCTCCTGCATAACTACAACTAACACCTACCACGTAGGAGCAACGCGGCTATCGCTGTCCCATGGGCGATCATAGGCGCAATAGCGATTAGTGGTATCCTAGGCACTGGTATGTCGATTTACGGCAAATATGAGAAACGCTGCAACTAAAACTGCGGAAATTAGCTATGAACATAGTCGTTGCGTTCTGTATGGGCCCCGACATCGACGCTATTATGAATAGCGACATCGGCCAACCTCTCGCAGCCGTAAGTAGCCCCAGTCCCCTTCCCAACCCTTTTCTTTTTATTGCCGGAATAACATTTTTGTTCGAAATCGCACTAGATATTCTACAACAGCTTTGGTGAAAAGGCTACACTGGGCATTTGGTCCGTCGTCGTCCTCACCCAATGGGGCATGGGTTCCAGCATCGTCCTCGCGACCTCCCGCCAGGTCTTTGCGTTCTCGCGAGACGGAGCGATGCCATTTTCCGGGTGGCTGTATCGGATGAACGATTTTACCAAGACTCCCGTCAATAGTAAGCCCTATCATAAATACGATTCCATCTGCAGGACAAGAGAGAAAGGGAGGAAGTTAATGCGGTGTTTATTTTTGTAGCCGTTTGGTTTTCGGTGTTTATTGCTGCGCTGTTAGGGCTATTGGCATTCGCGGGAGATGCTGCTATCGGAGCTGTATTTTCGGTGTGTACAACCTCATCATTAGCCACTTCTATACATCTAACTTGCTGTATACCAGATTTCAGTTATTGGACTCTACATTGCCGTATGATCTCATATTTGATTTTGCATTTATTTGAAACCTAAAGGTGACTTTTGCAGTATACAATCCCCATTGGCGCTCGATTCGTTTTCAAAGGGCACAACTACAAACCCGGTCCATTCAACTTGGGCGCGTTTGTAAGTCCACTTTCAATCCTCTCCACCCTTCCGCTCACTAGGTATTTCCCATATTCGTAGGGTCTACCTGTCGCCATAATCGCCATAGCATTTATGACGTTTATTGACATTGTCTTCTTATTCCCCGCGGACTTAGCACCTGCCGTTGCGGACATGAACTATGGTGCGTCATCACTCCCTCTCTTGTACGCATATATCCGTGCTAAGCTCTTTTGGGGTTTGTTAGCTGTTGTTGTCATGGGTGGTGTTATGACTGGCAGCTTGATCTGGTATTGGTTCCCCAAGGTCAGTCTCATCTCCTACATTATTTAGCGCGGTATTTCTGATCTCTTTCGCTCATTCATTACACCCATATGGCTTATGCTTGCCTCTTCGCGTCACACAGTATGGCGGAGTCAACTGGTTCGAAGGCCCGGTATCAACGATCGACGTACTCGACAAACCGCTCAACCCACCCGGGGATATAGACTCGATTCAGAAAAAGGACGAAGACGGGAAGGTTAACACGCAGTAATGCGGTAGATGGAGAAAATGATAGAGATGGATTATGTATGATTTAGTTCTGCTGCGATCGTGAGTCGATCAATTTCAAGTTGTATTCTCAAGGCAGGAGCCTTTTGAGGCTGGAGGGGTAAGAGATGTGAGATGCGCGACTTATTTTTCAGTGATGCTATCGCCTTTTGTTGTTATCCACAGCATATCGTATCTCGGTCGAATGTTCCGTTAGTTCTAGATGCTCGACTCGCTCCCTTCCTGCAACCAAGAAAGAGCGCTGGATTAGGGACGCGCTCTCCCGCATAGATAAGCCTTTCTCATACTCGAACAAGCCACATGAGGGTATTACGAAACTAGCCAGGTTTTACTTATCGCTTAGCCGAGTGCTGTATCTGGGTGATGATTTGAAAAGGTGGTTTGTTGGTACGTTCCAGTTCGATCTTAAGTGTACCTAATGTTTTTGTCCTTTTTTTATCCAAAGTTTTCCGCTAAGTTTCGGAAGTTATGCATGCTGGCAAATCACTGAGGGGGCGATATCATGCAGTAGTTGTTCTAAGGGTCGAGTATCTTGGGCACAGGAGCCTCGACGGCCGTTCACTTCGCCCGGCGTGTTTGTTTCTGGCGTGATCAGCATCGTAAGTACTTTTACCATACACCTTTCGGTTCAGGACTAAGCCTTGATAGTTCTCCCCACTCTGATATAAGAAGACTATATCTTAGGTGGTTGGCTGTAGGTTGTTTCCTGTACAGGTTGCCTTTGGGAGCGCTAAGAACAACTGTCTTCCATTTCAGACACAAATTCTTCGGATGCGAGCGCCAGAATCGCACCGACCGATGAGAACGTCTTACGAAAAGTATAGCCGGAGCGGCGACCGGTCCGGGAGACGCTTTTATAGCTACCACTGGTAAAGCTTTCAGTTGACAAAACGGGACCACAGAGTTGTCGAACGTTGCCCCCAAACATACGCACTATACCTAGCTTCCCTGTCTACACATGCGGTGTATGCTCTCTTGCGACACTTGTACTAGCAAGGTCACCTCTGTGTGCATTGCCTCGAGTTCGGTGTCGGTTGATACTCCGGTTTGTGCGGGCTAATGAGCGCTAATACTGAACTGATCCGTAGATTTGCATTCATCCTCCTCATCACGCCGCCAGTCACCACCTATCTAAATTCATGAATTGCCCGTTCTACCGGAAGCTTCATGGGTTGTGCTCAGTTAATCTCGACATCGCCTATATGCTCGATCTAACTTTTAGCATCGCGGTGAGCGGCTATCCTAGAGTTTGCCTCTATCCTCTCCCGGCTAGCTCCCGTGTGGAAAATCGGTACTGCATGCCTGCCGTTCTAAGCTCCTTGAACGACCGATCGCATCTCTCTAACACCCTAATGTGTAGGCTCATATGATTTCAACGTGTGTATTAGCGAAGAAGCACGAGTCTAGGAACGGCAGCGTGCTGTCCGACGGCCGAACAGCTAGCTCGAGAACAGGATCATTGCGGCGACCGCCGTCCCGTGGCAGATAATCGGTACGATCGGTGCCGGTGGTGCCCCAAGAACGGGAGAGCGATGTACTGGACAGCTTGGCAGGACGAGGGAGAAATCCAGAAAAAGATTATACCTTTTGGCTATGAGCATCTTCGTCGCTTCTGTATAGACTAGGATGGCGCGAAGCCATTGGGTAATGATGTCGGCCATCGGCCCTTGCCAGCCGCTTTTTTTCAAGTCTGAATTAGTGTGCCTTTGGCCCCCGATAGCCAGTTCAGATATCCTTTGACATTTTTAGTCAAGAAGTCACATTCAACATGTGATCCATCGCCACCGACCAGTGGGGGATAGGCTCTAGCATTGTCCTTTCGATATCACGTTACATGTTGCCGTCTTCCTAGGATGGCGCTCTACCCATCTTGGGCATTCTATATCTGATGATTATACCAAAAGATTTATAGGTAATTTTTCGCGCGTTGTCAGAGACTGAAGAGGTGGGCTGTTCTGTGCCTGGGCGGCGGTCAGTAAGCCCTACAGTAAGCTTATAGTAAGTCCTCTGGTTGTCTTAGGACGTTTCAGCATGCCATCCCCCCCAGCGCTTACCTCCGCTCCAGTACTGTATTGCTAACCTAAGCCTAGTCCGTTCGCTCTAAGCGCTAGGATACTTTACCAACTCTCGCATCCGAGGTTATCTCTTGAAATTATGGACGCGGCGCGCTCGTTTTTAAAAAACAAGCGTGCCCATATCTGAGCAAGGCAAGAAGGAGAAGCAACGAGTAACCGCTATTATGAAACAGAAGATTTAAGTGGGTGCGTGTATGCGTCAACCTAGTTGCAGGCATGGTGTTTACGTGTTCATACTACGTTTGGTGGACGAGGTAGACGGAAGGATAGGCGCAACTTCGCTCGTTGAAAGATAGCTCGCTGCAAGATAGCTCGAGTGGCCCACTTGTGTTCTCATGCTCGATCCTCTGAACGGTGGGGTGATGGAACACGTATTTCAGGTACCAACTGTATGCAAAAGTAACATGGTATTTAATTTGACGAATCATTACAGCTTAATTCAACCTTTCTGCTTGAACTCGCTTCGTTCTTTCTTTCAGAGTTCAAAAACTAGAGCCTCGGGGTGTCAGAACAACGCCTATGGTGCTCAATCGGACTAACTCACCACATGCCCCAGCGCCAGGCTTGGTCGCGAACATAGCTTCCTTGAGTTTCTCCTCGCTGAGCCCACGATATGGAGCGTAACCCTCCTTCACCTTCTTCATAAACTCATCCACCTCTCCGGCACGCACCAAGCTCACAGTACACCCTCCCCATCCAGCACCTGTCAACCGACTTCCCACTGCACCTGCGCTGCGTGCCACACTCACAAGGTCGTCGAGTTCGTCGCAAGAGCACTCAAACTGTTTTGCACACGACGTCTGTGATTCATTCATCAGCTCGCCGAGTGCCCCGAGTGCGTTCTCCTTTGGAGGGGAGAGGCAGGCGTCACGGAACTCAAGGACGCGGAGAGACTCTTCGACGACATGCTTCGCCCGCTTGTAGAGGTGGAACCGCTCGGCCTCGACGTCGAAGCTGAGGTACGTATCATGAAACTCGGACTCGGACAGCCCTGTTGCAGCGGCCATTTCAGCATGTGTGAGCCCTTTGAGGCCTGAGCCAGACGGGTTGAGGATGCGCTCGATTTCGGGAAGGAGTGCTTGGAGGCTTGACTTGAGGTTCGCATCGGGTGAGTCGGCTGGATGCACAAGGTTAGCATTGAGCTACTTTAGGAGAGTGTATCGCGGGACGGACCAGGTGAAGGCTTCCACCTCTCTACCACCTCGCGTAGACGTATTTTCTCCCCATTCTGGACCTCCACTCCTAGCCCCCTGGCGAGTGCGCGAGCACCAGCCAGCGTTTCCACCACCCTCAGATTGTACTGGGTTTTGGCACTAACAGCCTTGTCCGACACCTTCAAGGAGTTCGCGATAACGAATACTGCTTCGTCCTCCTTCCATGGCAGAGTCACTGGCTGGGCAGCAAGTCGCGGGAAGAACGAGATGTAAAGAGGCGTTTGAGGTTGACCAACCACACTCGCGGCTTGGTCCATCCCACCCGAGTTGACGCCGACACGCTGCTCATTTTGGACACACATCTCCACGAGCTCGCCTTTGGTCAGTCCGGAGACACGGTTATTGATCGTGAGGAAGGCGAGGGTAGAGGCGACGACCATAGCGGCGCTGCTAGAGAGACCGGATCCTGCTGGTACAGTGCCAGTGACGAGCATGTCGAAGCCAAGAGGGTTCCCGTCAGCGGGACTGGTGAAGAATTTGTTCAAGACACCCTACACTAACATGTGAGTATGTGATATTAGAGACTATATTTGAGCACGTACGTAGTACCCGGCTTTGACGTAGCTCTCCCAACGGAGAGAGCTTGTATCAATACCGAGGTGCCATTCGGTTGGTTGGGCCTGACGATGTTCCTGCATCGCCTCCACAGTCTGACCCATTGCTCGGCGTCCAGGGCCACCCTTGGGCTTCACGGGCCGACGGTCAGGCTTGAAGGCCTCATCTTGATACCGCCCATCAAGGTTTTGGGCATGAATTGTGGTGTTTGTGGTCGCATCCTCGCGTAGGCCGCAAGCGATCAGGATATCGCGCTCGACAGCGGCGGGGAATACACCAAACAGTGCGTAGTCAATGTGCTCTCCGATGAGACTAATGAGTGGGAATTAGATTGAGTATGAGGTCGAAGACTGGTAGACGTACTTGACACGGCCAGGAGCGCGGACGATGTGGGAAGGCTTGTGGCCAAAGCGCTTCTCGAACTCGTCCGCAAGATGGGCCCAACGGGGTCTATGGAGATGTGAGTGCGATGCGATGATGTCATACAGATGGTCCGTACCCAGCAACAAGAGCGTGAGTGCTGCCTTGGAGGTCGCCAAGGGCACTGATGACGGGGATGGGAGCAGAGGCCATGATGTGGGAGGTTTTGGGTGAGCACAAGGTCGCTCTCGCGCTATATAGATCTATCGCCTAGCAATTCCCGTTCTGAAGTTTCTGAATTCCGTTTCTGCACGGATGTCCGGCGCGAACGCTGCGGGGGGCGGCCGAGTCCTCCAAATCGTCACTGTCCTCCGATGTGCTCAAGTGCATATATTCAGTCGCGAAATTAGTCACAATTGTCGAGCACGGTGCACGTGGGGTTATCCCCTTTCCTTCTTTTAGGCCGAAACTCGGATAAAAGCACGGCGTAGGACGCATTGCTCTGTAGCAGACCTTCATCATGGCTGAGTTCACACCCGTGCTCATTACCTTGCCCAACGCCGCCGCCCCTCCGCTGTCGGCTGAGATCCTCCCATACGGCCTATTTGTACGGTCCATCTATGT
>JANWGL010002911.1:0-30917 GCA_025200755.1 Ceratobasidium sp. C01 | reverse complement strand
AGTTACCGAGGTTGTTGAGACTTCCGGGCACGTCTGGATGGCCATCTGGAGTGAGCAAAACCGCCTGGGACAAGCATGCGATCGCTCTGTCCATGTCCGCATTATCGCCTAGCCGCTCAAATCGACGCAGGTACGAGCTACCGAGGTTGTTGAGCATGGCGGGCATGTCTGGATGGCCATCTGGAGTGAGCGAAACCGCCTGAGAGAAGCATGCGATCGCCCTGTCCATGTCCGCAATGTCGCCTAGCCGCTCAAATCGACCCTGGAGCGAGAGACCGAGGTTGTTGAGCATCCCAGCCTTGTTTGGATGCCCATCTGGCGTCATGATCTCTGCCTGGGATAAACAGGAAATGGCACCCTCGACGTCTACAACGTCGCCCAGTCGCTCGAATCGAAGGTAGCGTGCCATGCCCAAATCATGGAGATGGATAGGTCTCTCTCTATCTTCCTCAGGGGTCGATTTCAGAGCTCGAGAGTGACACTCAATGGATTGGTGGATATATTTAACCTCGCCTGTAGCCTTGAATTGCCGTCCCAGGATATTGCCCAAAGATCTCCAGGCCGTCCTATCCGACGTAGGAATGTTGGCCAGTAGTAATACATCTGCGGCTTGATTGGGTAGGCTTAACAGTTCAGCAACTTGTTCAATCATATCAGTCTTGCTAGCAATCAAGCCGTCCTTCTCGTCACTGCTATCATGTAATTCTGATGGCACAGCTACTTCGCTCTCCGCCTCATGGGTGACGGGTGTTGTCGAACTAGCCTTGCTCAACTCGGCTAAGCATTGATCAATTGCAGAGCATAGTGTTTCGTACGAGGGCGTAGAATTCATCAGATCGCTCTGGCATACTCCTGAATTCTCCGAGCTATGTTGTGGAGATAGGTAAACGTTGTTCAGTTACGCACGGTCAATCAATCCTCACCTCGATCCTCCGCCGTCGTGCGATTCTCGTGCGACAAGATTCATGAGATATACACCCGAACCTCAAACACGGGGGTCAGTTAGACGAGTTGAAAGTGGATGTTGGAGCGATAGCCCATCGGTCGAGCTATGATTAACATGTCCCCCGCCCATCTGCGCGCTTGATGCTGCCCATCGCACTTGTGTAAAACCTGGGCATAGGACACGTTGCACATTTCACCGAAACCTTCTCTTTCGAATTACATGCTATGTCGATTGGCGGGTTCCTGTCACCACAAGGCGCCAATCGCGATATATGTGCTGTTATTCCAAGTTGAAGTTCATCCTTCGTCCTAATTTGGACAACGGCGGATCGGAAGAGCGCACCCAACATAACAAAGGATTGATGGTCTTCTGAGAGGTTTCAAGTCAAGAAATCTCGAAACCTTTCTCAACAAATATTCAGCTTTTACATCGTCCCTCGGTAACGCATACAATCCCACAAGCGCCAGGAGCCACACCCCTTACGCCCCGGGAGCACCCGTTCAACACTCTATGAGGCCACCTTACTCACGCATGATCCTAAAAACCTGCAGTCAACCCGCCAGACTTGCACTGTACCAGAGGTGATATTCTAAGCTCGTACATGTGTGTTCTCGACAGCTTCAGTCATTATCATTCATTCACTCTGTTTTTCTGTATACAATCAATACGAATGAACGCGAACCACTGCATTAGCCCCTAAGTGAGAAGCATGGAACCAACCAAATCGTAGTGATGATTGGGAATTGGGTTGGAGGGACGAGTGCGTAACAGCTATGGGAAATGTTGGTTCGCCAAGGTGTATGAAAGCATACGACGGTGCGCGAGGTTAATGGAGCTATAGGTAAGGGCGTACGTGGGTCCGTAAGGGTGAGGGTGGCCTTGTTGAGGCAGTTCTTAAAGCTGCTAAGTATACGTGATGGCGTGAGTCGGCGTACGATGATAATGCAGTTCGGAGCGGGGGGAATGGCGAGCGTTCTTTATTCGGCAAGTTTACGTCGGCGCATAGGCCTGAATTTTAATGCCGATAATATCGCGAAGCGATTATTGGTGAATGAAGGATCTGTACGAACTCAGGAGAGTGTGTGCCAGGGTAGGGTATATGTACAGAGGCTGAAAGTAACAGGTTGGGGATGGTTGGGCGATCCGGACAGTGGGTGAATAAACGCGGCTTAACGATACGCGAATGAATGGGCAAAAATAAGGTCCTTAACTCGCAGAAACCCCAAGCCTGCGACGACAAATCGCATACACTTGAGTGCCGCACAATAAATTAGAATGCAGCACAGGCAAACAAAAATAGTCAGCGATGAGAGGTTGCTGGTGACCATATCCTTACTTCTAGCGTCGGGCAGCAACTGGCACAGTGAGAACCAGATCAGCAACGCGGCAGTACTCGTGGGGAGAGGTGGCGACGTCAACAAGTGGAGAAACGGAAGCGGTGGCAGAGGAAGAACACGCAGGATGGGCGGTGGAGGGCCAGCTGAGGGCAGGTTTGCCTGAAAAGGACGTTATCGTTGTGCCCTGAACACGCTGACGGATCTGCCTGGGCGGTGATTGGCTGAGCCGTCGCTTATTTGGCTCACTGCATGGTCACGATCATTCGAACAACACTTCGATCACCAGGTTCCTCATGTGTTGCTCATCTCTTCGCCTGTGTACGCCTAGCCTCGCCTGCGCAGACGGAAGAGCCGGAAGAGCCTACTCGGCGGGCGGGCGAATGATACGTGGGGCGAATTACTCCTGGGCACGGTTGTATAGTATCAAGGAGACGCTAAAAATGCAACAACCCGCCCAAATCACCAAAACTAATCGGCATTTCGATTTGGGAAAACTGTCCCTTGAAGTCAACTTACAGAAGGACAGGCAAGCCATCACAAAAACGCGCCGCGTCAATGGCCCGGGACCGAGAGTAACCCGGATTATATGCTCTGGGGCGTGGCAAACTCAATCTGACCAGTGTAATATAGGGTAGTTGTGGGAATTAGGTAGAACTTGATATGCATTGTTCTTTGTGAAACGATCAATCTACACAATTAAGTACTGCTCCACCCCAACCCGCATCTCCTTGCTAAACACAACCTCTCCCTCCCCACCAACCCTCTCCGCACTCAAAACCTCCACGCCGATCAAACTCTTTTCAGACTTGAAGTTTACCTAACCGTTATTCACTCAGCAAATCAAACATAAAAACGGAGAAACCAGGCGACATACCTTGACAGGGAAGAACGCTTCGGCGTCGTCTCCTCCAACGCTAAACTCCAAAGATCCGGTAGTTTCAGAGTCGGCGGAAACGCTGTCGGTCGTCCAGTCGAGCGAGTGAGTGTTTGGGTTGATCGCCCATGAACCAGTGTGCGAGGATACAGTTGGGTAGGCTCCGCTCCTAAATGCAAAAAAATAAGTCACGTGATTATACGATATGCAGGCGGAGCGTAAACGTACGGTAGTGGGATGCTGATGACGACGTTCTGAAGCTCGAGCTCCTTGTTTTCGAGTTCCCATTCGATATTTACTTCGCATGTTCCATCACCAGCGGGCGACGGCCAACAATTGACTTGATAATACGAATTATGTTAGGTCTGACGGGATATCCATAATATTGGAGAACTCACTCGATAGTGGGATTCCACTCTCATCCTTCGACCCCCACCTCCACTTTAATACCCCTAAGGGTTGTCCAACCGGGAACGCCCTCGCCGGATCCTTCAACTTCACCTCGCCTCCAACACCGCCCGTTGCAACAAACTTCGCCACGTTCGGATGCTGCTTGAACTGAGCTCCCTCTCCACCCGCTCCAATCGGCGCCATCACAAGCCTGACACGCGCGTCCGCTGGGTCAGATACCTTGAGATCCAGGTCACCCGTAATCTCCAACTCCTTTGGTCGGCCGTCCCGTAGGATCGTAGCTTTGATGCGTTCTCGGATGAGAACATGTACAGATTCCTCGTGCACGGCTGGGTAGGAGATAGTAGGTTGGATAGGAAGTGTCGCACTGGAGGAGAGGTCGGTGGGAATTGGTGTGCTGGGCATTGACCCTTCGGGAGTGGCGAGTTCTCCGCCGAGGGCATCGAGCAGGTCGGACTGCTTAGCCTTTTTGCCGAGTTTCATTCCAGATGCCTTAAATGCAGGTTTGGTCGTAGAAGGCTGAGGAGATACGGCGCTATATCATTAAATTTAGTTTGACGATCGCCACCGAGTGAGACTGAACAGTGACTAACCGACGCTCGGCAGGGGGCTCAAAGCGAGGAACGCTCGAATAGCTGCTGCCCATGCCAGGGTTAAGGTAGCTATTTCCTCCGCCTCCCCCGCCAGCCCGAGCACGCTGCTGCATCTCACGTCGTTGGAGTTCGAGTTGCTTCGCGCGTCGCTTGAGTTCTTCCTTCGCCTCGGCTTCTTTATTCTATTAAAAACGAGGTGAGCAATCGCGTTTCTGCAATGGTGGGAAAAGTGGCATACCTTAGCGATAATCTCCTGGATCTTCTCCTCGTGACTCTCCATCTCTAGGACACTCCTAACTTGCGTGAGCCCGACCTGCTCCCGATAGCCCAAACTGACGACCTCGTCGAATGCGCCAAGTAGCTCAAACGCGTTACGCGTGATCTCTCGTTCGTCCGCACTCCTGCACACATCCGAAACTACCCGGGCGAACAAATGGAGAGTGTCAATGTCTTGAAGAATATTGGAACCCTTGTTGGTGATGAGGAGAATGTAAAGATCCTCGAGGGGCTGGTACACATATCGCACGTCCTGGGCCTCAATAGACGTGTGTTGAGAATTCGTAGGAATGAGTTTTGGGAAGGATGCAAGTAGGCCGTCGATCCTGGAACGCGGCATATCGCGGAACTGGCGGGAGATGACCGCTACAGTGGAAGGGATAGAGACAATGAGCGATAGGCAACGACAATAATGACAGAGGAACCCACGTTTTCCCGCTTTTGTGCATATCGAAGCTGCTAACACAACCTAGGATATCATGAATCAATTATATACGAGTATTAGAGGCACCAGATTAAGATTTACCATCGCTGTCAGTGGGCAGAAGTAGGATCGGGAAGAGGGCAGACGTGTCAATATGTAATTCAACCACGTGACCGGCGGTTTAAACCCTCATGGTTGGTCTCTCGCTCCCACCCCGCGACAGACAGCCCTACGCAAAATTCTCGACAAAACGACTGAGATAGCATGGATAATCCAGCTCCAGATACCTTTCCGTATTCTCGTACTAACCTTCTCGCAGTGGACAAGTACTCGTTCGCGAGAACTGAAATGATCCATGCGCCGGTTGCGCTGACCATGCATTCTCAGCTCAACTTACCTTCATTGTCTTGATATTCCCGCGGGTCTCACCCCTGCTACTTCTAACTAGTGCTTTATCTATGGTGCAGTTAACATAGAAAAGCTCAATACTTTGATTGGTTGAGCTGAATGAACGATCTTGCGAACTAGGCAACATAACATAACTGATGACATCGATAACTAGATCTAGTACGAGACAGGATTCTGACGCTCGAGACTTGTGGTTAACTCTTTGTCTCTATGTTCTTGGTGTTGCCCACTTGACCGCTCCTCAATAATCACCAAATCTCTCAATTTGGTTCCTCGGAAATTAGACTGCCGTGTCCCGAAGCTAGTCGCTCAAATGTTGAATCTCGTGGGATTATTTCTAGGTTTAGGAGCAATGTCTATCAAAACCATACCCCCCTCTCTCCGCCAATGTTATACGAAGGCCGTATCACTGAGCTTATCAGACTGCCTTACGAGTCCGTTTTTCTTATACGCCCGTTCATT
This sequence comes from Ceratobasidium sp. C01, assembly GCA_025200755.1. NCBI lineage: Eukaryota > Fungi > Basidiomycota > Agaricomycetes > Cantharellales > Ceratobasidiaceae > Ceratobasidium > Ceratobasidium sp. C01. The sequence continues at coordinate 25,186 of JANWGL010002911.1, read as the reverse complement.
TACAATGCCTACTACGATGAAATGTTAGTATTCATTGATACAATAGGACTATAGGTGAGCATTTGTTAGAGTCTGATGCAACTACCATTATGTCCCGGAGTCCTGACTACCAGAGGGAAAGAGAATACAACTGCCAGATGAATTCCCGCTAGTCAACAGCGATACCGAAAATAATACCCCAAGTCAGATCGGAGATCAAGCAGAGGGCCGAGTTATCGTCCGGAAGTTGGATGTGGTTGTTGTGCAACCTGCTGGTGTCAAGCCAAACTCACATCTACCGGCTGACTAAGAAGGCAACGACAATTACCGTTTAGAGTCATCATATCCCTCTAGTGGCATAATGCTAGGATCATCGAGCCCTGCTTGTCGATCAAAAGTCTTACTGCCGGAGAATAACCTTGATCGACCTCATAAAACTGAATATGTATGCGTATAAATATCTCGTAAATCGATTGTCTAAGTAAACTCGGGTGTCGCGGTTCACTTATCGAAGATTCTAACAGAGAACTCACTCAACGCACCGTTTGGGCATTCGATTCCATCGACACGGCATATGTCACTTCTATCCCACTTACAAGTGACATACGGAGTATTCAGCCGGGTATTGCTCAGTCATTGATGATAAAATTGTTGAGGAAATCAGGATTAGTGGTGGTTAATGGGAGAGCGCGGAGGGCATCTAGTCTTGCCTTTCGGTGGGGCGTGGATTAGATGGGGTCTACTAAATCAGCTATTGCGGGGTTGCTTTGCCGCTGCGTAACCTCCGTACCCATAACCATGCCCGGAGACTTACAGGAGATCCATGCGTGTTTGATGCCCGCGCTCGGGAGAAATTAACCGCAATACAACCATGCGCGCCAAGATTCAATCATGAAGGCGCCCGATGAGCGCTGCTACACCGCACGCAAGAGCATGTCCGTATCGCCTCATCAACTAATGCAGAGGACTTCACATCGAACATGCCTACGTCAAGTTTACCTGAGTCCAATCAACCTACCTACGTACTGTACCCTGCCTTTTGCGTTCCTAAGGGGTTTAAGTCGATCACCCTCGAGTAAATGGGTAGTTATTTTGTTTATTTCGCTCAATGTGCCGGTCGTATGGATGGACACGCTCTTGCTAGTACGCGCTTGAAATAGCTGTGCCCAGACTTTTTGAAAAGTAATATCAAATTGGGCACTGCACCAGGCATGCTGGAGCGGTGAATGCAAACGCTATACAAGTCTGTTGCCCTATTACCTGTGGTCACCGGTTAAAGATATATGATATAACGGAGTCTCCGTCTTCGGAGCCCGCCTCGCCGCATATAGGTCTCGACCGAATCAGAAACGGTGATACTTACCTGAATCAATCCTAGCTTGTGCGCCCCGCGTGCCGCCTTCAACGCTTCGTTTGAATTTATTTTCTCCTGCTCTGTCAGATCACATTCGCACTGGCGGCGTCGTTCACAATATAAAAAGTGCTCATCCACACCGAGTCCCACATCCTCTTATAGCCTCTCACTCATCGAACATTACAATGCGCTCTATCCTACTCTCTATCTTCATTGCCTTCTTCGGCCTTCTCATGGCAGGCGGAGTCTCCGCTTTCCCCACCAACGACGGCAGCTCCGACAGCCTTGTCGCCCGCGGTGATGGAGGGTACGGTTGCTCGTCGGGATACTCTCATTGCGGCAAGAAGAAGTGCTGCCCGCATGACACCGAATGCTGCGGTGAATACTGCTGCGGCTACGGTCAGAAATGCTACGATGGCAAGTGCCGCGATAAAGACCACGGAAACTGTGGAAAGGTAAGTGTCTCAACAACTTACAAGTTCCTTAGGACTAACGTTATTGTTGATCAACAGTATAACTGCGGCTATGGTGAGAAGTGCTGCCACAAAGACGGGTTAGTCCTTCATATCTCGGCGATGGTAGCCATACTGACATTTCTTGGTTGAAGGGACTACTGGTGCAGCAAGGAGGACTATTGTCATAAGAAAGACTATTGAGCTGAATTGCCAAGTGCTCTGGCAATTGAGGCAGAATTGTGTTTACGACCGGACACTTGGCTAAAGTGATATGTGTTATGGACAGAATGCGTTGCGAATGTATCATGTTGAAATGCCCGGGAACGACAGAACTACCAGAAATCCAATATTTGGAGAAGATTTAGTTTGAGACAAATCTATTAATAATGCTACGCAAATCGTATTCCCTCACACTGAGTTCTCAAGAAGAACAATACTTCATTACATGTACTTATCAAAACACGCAGTACATACTTCCTTCCGTCAAATACCATCACGAAACGACCAATTGAGGCCGAGAATGGTGGCGATGGCGGTCAACCCCACCTGAAGTCACTTGACTGCACCAATGCTACATTTGAGTGCACATTAGCTAATGAATCCTATGAGATAATGTTGCCCGAGACCGCGTAGAATCCGGGTACCTCAGTCTAAGGCGAGGTTGTAAACCATCTCGAATGAAATTCTAAGGAGGTAAGACTCACGTTGATATCTACCACTAAAAGTGCTATGATTTTGGTGGGCTTGCCGTTGAGAGTGGCGGTTACGTCGGCTTTGAGCTTGATAACGACTGCCGTACAGTCCTGGACCAACACTGATCGTTGCCTCATACACCGTTGGGTCGCCTCCGTTGAGCACGGTATTCCCTGAATGATCTAGAGAAATTATCACAGACGTCATGGTGGTAGTCGTTCGTTATCAACTTACCAATGTTGCCTGCGTTGAGGTCAACGCCAGCCTCGAGCTGGGTGAGAGTCACGCCAACCCTGCTTCTTGTCTCACAGCGAGAGGTGCAACCAGTACCAACGCCCCAAGTATCCAATTCGGGAGCTGTGTGGGCGAGCGTGCGAAATGAGCGCCAATGCAACAAAGCGCGAGAAGGTGTGTGTGAGATGCATGGGAGTAGGACGTGGTGGACTGGGTAACAATGAGAGAAGCTCGGAAGGAGGCAGGAGGACTACGCTAGTGAAGTGACTTTCGAGATAGGACCGGTATATAGTCCTATAGCCTAGGCGGACTCACCATTGTCGGGTTGAAACTTGGTACGATATTTTACAGCTAAAATCTCGACACAACCCGCCAGTTACAATCGCCGCCAAATGTGTCTGAAGGAGCTCAAGTCGAATGTTTAGCTACAGGCGACCTCTCACTCTTGTTGTAGGAAGTCGTGGTGGGAACTCTGGTGTGGCCGGAACAACGGGTTCGCGATTAGGAAATCAACTCCCCCATTGGGAGATTGTATGTCTCCATCTCGGGATGATCTGGGCTGTTCAGCTTGCATGTTCGGACCGATCACAAAACACATGATACAACGATCACTTGGACGTACCAATGTTGATTTGTCATGCTCATACGACAGTCGCCGGCACCGAAACGTTAACCACGCTTGATCACATTACTCCATGCTCCAGTCAGCTTCTCCTCGTCGATGGGATTCCTGAATACAGATCACCAAAAATAGAAGGTTTAGAGCACGAACCACATGAGCGAGTCCACCTGCAGCCATGCCAATCTCACCATCTCTAACACAAGACGTCGGGGTTATTGATTGCCGGTTAAATGAATCGAGTGGTTCTAGAAGGGAAGTTGTTGAATGACACCTACCTGGACTCTCCGGGTGACATGTGGGTTGCACGTCTTATGATTGGTGCTTCTCCTCGAGGTAAATAGACTCTTCCATAGACGATCGACTCCGCACCCATATGGCCCCCGGTGACCTTCAGAAATCTAGAATTTAATCCGGGTCTAGGTGGAGGGAAAATCTCGATTACCTCTGCTACGCAGGATGTTCTGGTACTCTCCACGGCGCTATGATGAGTGGCCATCACACGCATGCATCTGAATGTAATGGCAACCGTTAAGCCTCGTTCCAAGTACAACTCCTCCCATCGCTTATGGGCCATAGGCCTTCCACTGCTCGCATCATTTTGGTATGGTTGATCAATTAGACGTATTGTACACTATCCCAGAATATGTAATACTCGCTGGTGTCATCAGCGAACGAAAGCACTCCCTAGACACCAGCGATCGAATAGATTCCTCAGGTTTGGGCAGGAGCAATCTCGCGACGACTATAGATCTTGGGAATCAGGTGAAGAACCGTTATCTACATGATCTGCGAGTAATGAAACAGTTTCCTACCTCAATGCACGAATTGCTGTGCAGCTACGTCTGCTCATCTATATACAAGAAGAGTATACAGTCACATCAGTTTGCGCACCTATATATTGAGGGAACAGACATCAGACCACATGGATTAGACTTTGAAAGTTAGAGTTGTTGCTTCCGCTTGGTATACTTGACGTAGAATGTCTCATGTTTTGGGCGAGCCTAGATGTACGCTTAATCATGGTGCAACATGTAAAGCGGTAATAAACGTACTTGATAGATATTGTTCCTATCTGGAACAGTAGCTGAAGGGTCGGGTCGCTTGCCTTTGGAATCAATTACCTCATATTCGTACTACGAATGAGAGAGAATTAATTCTGGGATGACGAGCGGGAGCTTGAATACTTACCGAAGCAAGGAACATCGCGCAGATAGCCTTGATCTCAAACTGCGCGAATCGCTTGCCCAAACAGGGATGCCGACCCGCACCTAGATGTTATAGATAGTCAGAGACAAATGAGCGACGTATGCGATCTAATTCACCCCAGCCAAGGAACGCGTGGGTTTGAGATTTGCCCTGCCCAGAAGAGTAGCGCCCCGGGTCGAACCTACAAGAGGATGTTAAGGGTTGGCTATATGCGCGGATACCGGCACTTGCTTGGTCGGGTTAGGGTAGATGTTGGGATTGTTATGGGTCTCGCCCGAGAGGTACGTTAAGAATGTGCTACCGTGAAGTTAGCTTTACTATTGTATTTTTAAGAGATAATTGCTTGCCCATTTGGGATGGTCGTTCCTGAAATTTCTATCGCTCCTTGAGTGACCCGGCGCAGCATCGCTCCTGAAACAATCATACTAAGCCTATCGTTAGTGAACGGAATCAGGCCAGATGATGGGGCGACGAACCGAATCGTTTCGCGTAGGCAATCCTAAACGGGTTCCGTTATATGGATACCTCTGGAACGCCAATTACGAAACTTACCTCCAAAACGGGCATTTCGTTCTCCCAGGCCTGAGGAGGTATTCTTGAGAGCCGCTCGCCGATAGATGTGTAACTTTCAGACGCAGGCGCGTAGTTGTCGAGCAGAGTTCGTAATTCATCTACGACCTTGTCGCGCCAGACGGGTTCTTGATCGAGGAAGATGAAGATCCAAGCACTCATCAAGCCGCTATTGATGATTCCAGCGAACAGAATCACCATGACGAACTAAAAAGAACATTGAACTCCTAAAAAGTAATTGTATATTCTTACTCACATGGACGATAGCTGTAGTCGAATCATCTAAATCCAGAAGCGCCTGTAATGCGTCTTCTTCTTGCCGCCCTGCTAGCTTGCGCCTTTTGATAATTTCGTCGAACCACAAGTATCTTCAAAACAGGGTTCAGTGACACGGCCGATTGCAAGATACAGGTTACGCACATCTCGGTTGTAGCCGCAACGCGCAGCTTGCGTGACTTGGATGGGAACCAAGGCAGCAGCACGGACGTAGGACTCGACCCCTTTTCAATTTGCCAGTAGAGCATCTCCATCTTCTTGCAATTCTCGACTGAATCGGCAATTTCCCGGCATGCAGCAACGCGGATGGTCAACTGGAAGACCATCGAATAGAAGTCCTCGAACGGGTTTAATTTGCCGTGGTCGCCCCATTTATTCATGTTGCGCTCGATGTCGGACATAAAAAGAGGCGTCACTGGCCACCATGTCAGCCGAACAAGATTTGAGTAAAGGGTATTCAGGCTTACATGCGCCTAGGCGTTCCATGCGAAGCAGAGGATTGAGTCGCCGCACTAACCATGTGAACCCGTATTGCCCGCTTGTTTCCTCGTAATTATTAGCGGCGTCCTTGACGTCGGGCGCCTGCCGGAGGAGGTGAGCATGATAGGCATGATGAGCAGCATTAATCTCACCCCTCCAAGCAAAAGACGATATCTAAGTATGAAATACATAAGGGAGCATACACAAAACTTAGTGATTTGCGTACCCCTCACTGAGATTCAAATCCCGTCGGTCAAAGAACGCCTTGCGAGCTTCTTCTCCTCTGAGCGCTACGACGTTGTGCTAAGCAAGCAGGCTTTGAGTGCCTAGGCAGCGGACCTCTATTTGAAGTGACACCGTACTTTAAGGATGTTAAACTCAAACATTTTTTCGTTTGTGAGCTTATCAAAGTTCTCCCGTATGAAATCTACCATAATCTAGTCAGTCTCTCGGCAGTGGTAGCCGTGAGATAGTGATTCTTACCATATCGCCTAGAGGCAGAGGAATTTAGCTAAATGATGGAGCTACTAAAGCTATGGTTTCTCACCTTGTGAAAAATGCCCACTGTCCAAACACTGGCCACCCACGGACACGCTTGATGCTACTCCCGTTCGAATTGAGCATGTACCAGAGCGCGGCGCCTAAAACAACCACTCCGACCACAGCAAAACGGCTCCCATTTACGGTGGTGGAAACGTCGTGATGACTATCATCAGATTTCAACGAGAGAAAGGACGTATTCATGATTAAAACCGAACGACGGGGGATACACTACAGGGCTAGGTCACCCGGTTCTTATAGCATACAAAAATATTAAATACACTCTTACTTAAATAATTGAAGCTCCGATGTTACAACGCCACAAGAACTAACGGGACAATATGCCCGCAGCTCAGGTATTGACATGGCGTAACAGATTTTCTTTGTGAAAAGCGCTCCGAAAGGGGACCGATAAGCAGGCACCCGACGCGATCGAGAGGTGAGCTTCTCTCGCCTCGAGAGTGTCCCATTCCCGTTTTCGGCTAGGTCAGGGTAGTGGAGCGAAAGGACCTAGTGTGCCGGAGGGTCACGTTATATGCAGCCTATGGGGCTATGAGCCAAAAAGGTCCAAAGAGCTCGCATATTCAAGCATTAAAACGGAAATGGCTTGAGAAATAACACTATTGGTGCGCATTTCAGTAGTGGTCCAAAAGAAGGTGTATCTTCAAGATAGATGTAAGTACATCAGACCGAACTGGTGGAGAGTGAAGCTATAACGGTGTCAACCTAAGTGGAAACAACATTGATTCATTCTCCAGAAGTTGCTGTATATATTTGCGAAACATGAGAAAGTTGAGTAATCGCTCGAAGTAAGAGAGTCCGACGCCCATCAGCATGAACTTGGTTCGATTCTTACTACTACTCTAGTAAGGCTCGAGTCTATAACACCAAGGATATTGCTCTTTTATACTATTTTGGCTCACAGCTTCTATAGGTGGCATATAACGTGACCCTTTCGACGTAACTGGTCCTTTTGCTCCATCAACTCAACCTTGCCGAAAACGATAACGGAATTCTCTCGAAGCCCGAGAAAGTCCTACCCCCCCCCCCCCACGGTCATGTTGTCCAACTGCCTTATGCATCTTCCTTGAGCGCTCCACCCCCTGCTCAAGTTTGTGGAACGGCTGCTTACAATCCGGAATTGCAAATTTTATTCGGGCAGTGGCGTTGCCACGGCGCGACTAACCAAGGAGACACGTTCCCCATCTATTCTTTTGTTCACGGGACGGGCGACAAAAGATAGTACTTGATGGGCAAAGCTGTAGTTTGGGTTTCTGAATATGACGTAGCTGCGTGGCGAATTAGAACTTCGATTGACTGTGATCCTCAAAGAGTTAGGTCGATCTTTCAAACCCGGCCACACCAATTATATTGTAGTTTAAATTTTGGCGCCGGATTGTAATCAATCAGATTAACAAGGGGTGCGACCATAGCTTCAGGAACGCCGATAGAACTGGTAGTTCCCAGCCCCCTGTATGTCGGGCTTCGCGAAATGCCGGGGTGATTGAGTAGGTGTCTGCGTCATCAGAAACTTCCCATCCGTGCAAGGTCCTGCTATTCTATGCGTCACAAGTCACAACCTTGTGTTACTACTTCGAGCCTTGCATTCCTTTTCAAAAGATCCAAAGCTTGCCACGACCGCTGGACATGTTACGGATATAACCCGGCTTCAGGATAGCCTTCATCGGGTTCGAAGAATATCCACCAAAGAAGGGATAAGGGTGGGCACGACAGGAAAGTGATATATGCCCAGTGTTCGCTCGTTCCGAGACTCATAGCTGCTGTCGACGCTTCTGAAACCACAGTCGAATGGAAAATTATTCGGTATCGATTTCGTTGAACTTTGAAACTGATACACACACATACTTAAGAGACTGGCATGAAGTACATACGGTACAAATATATAATATATTTCTGCGCGTTTGAGAAGCTCAATAATCGTTTTGTAGATTGCCGTGTCGCTAGCCGTTTCGCCTTCAATAAAAACAGAGAGTATCTTAACAGCTTCAAACAACCCACTGTCCAAAGAAACCGACGTCCTGGAGAAGCCAAATCTTCATTCGCCACTACTAAATGCCCAGACTCAACTTCCGATTCTAGGGGTATCTCCGCAACCATACACGATCATGAGTGCAGAACGAAGAAATTAATTAAGCACATACCCTTACTCAGATACGGTGTCTGAATACACGTCAATCCGACCCGCCGAGCGAACATCGTTCGAATTACTAATCGAGAGGTACTAGAAATTGCTCCGTGAGTAGGATTCGAACAAAATGCAGAAGCACTGGATCTAGCGGATGGTCACTCTACAGGTTTTAAAAACGACATGGAGCACCAATCTCGATTCCGGTTTTCGTCTGCGCGGTCTATAGCCAAGCTCAAATCCCAGTAATATCGACCGTCCGAGACGATCTTCGAATGAACCGGATGTTTCTCTCTCGGCAAAAGCATAGGCGACACAGCTAGAACTTGGAAAACCCACACGACTGAACAACCCTAAGAGCGATATCTTGGAGTGCGAGGTAAGGGTCAGACAGGATTTCGGCGTAAGGGGTGAGCAAGACCACTGCAGTCAGCGCGTTGCATGAGGCAGGGTTGAATCAAGGACCTCAGAAGTTGTAGTTAATTCGCAGGAGCAATAATGGCCAGGAAGCAGCGAACTAGTAGACGGAGAGGAGCCGGCTGATCCAATCTACCGGGAACGGCGAGAAATGGCCATTTGGCGCCAGTCGATCCGAGAGGAAGAATCGGAGGTGTCCAAGCGAATTTGTAGACTGGTTGTGGGCACGAGCGGGCGTCGACCCGCAGGCAGGGAAAGTTGTGGTTGCGGTTGAAGTCTCAAAGTCAGCCTATTTCCGCCCGATGGACGGTATATACTCCTAATAGTTACATCTGAAGCTCGTTAGCCGCCTCGCATGAATTTCACAAGCGGATGGAAACTTACAATGATCATCGCTATGAAACGAGCTATTATTTCAGCTTTTCGCTATTGAGAGTGGGAGTCTGGTCGATTTTGGGCTTGCTTAAATGCAACCGTTGAGTTGCTCAGGATCTGCACCGTTATCGATTTGACCTGGTGAAGCCCATTGTACCGTCGGGGGGGGGGGAGGAGGGTGCTGCAGAATTACGGTATGAGCCGGTCGACGATATGCAAGTAAGTTGATTTATGCGCTCCGATGCCGGGTTGGGCGTGAATGTTCTGTAAGACGACGAGTGAGATAAACTGAACGAAATCGCGGCAGAGTGACAGGGCGAACGACGTAAAGGGGGGTCCAGTCAACGCGTGTTGCAGTTCCGCTCATTGGAGAGATACCGCCAAAAACACGGACCAGATACAATAAGTTCCTCAAGGCCGGTATCTTTACACGCGATGATAGCTGAGTCCTCGTAAAGAATAACCTTGACAACATGGGTCTAAGTCGACTAGTTCTTATTAGACATTTATCATTCTCCCCGTAATATAGGCCCGGTGCACTGACCCATGAGGTTGCCTAGGTGATAGGTCTGCGGCTTGTACCCAACGACGAGCGGAAATATGGCGATAACCAAGGGGGAGATGTGCGGTTTTTTAGGACGTAGAAGCAAGAGGGTAGGCAAGGGTGAACCAAAGGGTGGTCAGCAGTGCGGCCTAAGAAAGATACGGCGCGCGAGTATCCGACAGTAGACCTCGAGCGCCGATTCCCAAGCGTTTCTCCGAGGTAGAACGGGGCTCCAGATATGACGAGTATCTAATAGAAGCGATACGTAGACAGTAGGACTCTTAGAGAGATAGAGACCGTCCCGCTCGGAGTTGGAACCCTTACAAGAACACGCATGGCGAAGAAAGGTTCATGGCGAGTTCCAGGACAGCTGGTAACACTTGTTCGGCATGAATTAAAGCACGAGAATTGTCCTGGGGTTCCGCGCTGTTGAACGGCGATATGCAGAACGAAACAGAGTGGTGGGTTGTGGTCGGGAAGCCGAATGTCGTTTCGGTGTGATTTGTCAGCGCCGGCCAATAATAACATCTGCCGGCTGACTAAGATACCAACCAATTGCTGGAGAGTAAACCCAGCCAAACTCGCAAAATCAAATATGGATGCATCATTCTCCCTATCGGTCAACCCTAGCCAAGAGAAAACCCCAGTCTCTTGGGGAGTTGAGACCGAACCCATATTCTGCCTAGCAATCTCGTCGATAGCTGGAGAATCCGCGCGAAATTGAGGAAAGTTCCCGAACCCATCAGTGGTAGGAGTTGGCTCAAGAGTAGCTATAGAGCAGTTACTCGTTTCTCAACCTAAAATAACAATCATCGGTGCTAGGATGTCAGGCAGATTCAATCACATTCGTTCAAATTGGAGGACACGGCAAATGAATGGTTTTTTCTAATCCCGAGTTATGGTTTTCCGTCTTGAGCCTATCACCATGAGCTCGACGATTACGGCGATGACACTGTGTTTGTCTCATCTCCCACAGGGTTCGCCGCCTTTGCGTCAATTGATTTACTACTTTCATCTATCCCATAAAAAAGGGATAGCCGCCTACAAAGCAATGGGCATGGTGTTGTGGGAATACTTTGCCGCTGCAAAACCCCCGTATCCACGCGCATGCCCGAGGACTCACAGGAGGTCCGTGAGTATTTGATGGCCGCGCTCGAGAGAATTCAACTGTAATGCAGTCATCCGCGCCAATAGTCAATAATGTATGCGCCCGATGACCCCTGTGACACTGCATGCAAAAGTATGCCCGTAGCGCCTTATCAACTGATGCGGACCACTTCACATTGAACTTGTCTACGTTCAATGTGGCTAAGTCAAATGTACCTACCAATGTACCCTGCCTTCAAAATTCCTAAGAGGTTCGGTTTGATCACTCTCAAGTATGCCGGTAGTCAGTTCGTTTCTTCAGCTCGATGCGCTGGTGGTAGGCGCTTATCATAGCTGTGCCAAGACATTCTGAAAAATAATATCAAATTGGGCAATGCACCATTCACGCTGGAGCGGTGAATGTAAACGCGATACAAGTCTGTTGACCCTACTATCTGTGGGCGCCGGTTAAAAAATGTATCAACGGCGCCTCCGTCTTTGGAGCCCGCCTCGCCGCATATAGGTCTCGACCGAACCGGAAACGGCGATGCTTGTCTGAATCATTCTGAACTTGTGCGCCCCGCGTGCCGCGGTCAAAGGTTTGTTTGTGTTTATCTTCCCCACCTTCTCCAGATCGGATTTACGATGGCCGTGTAGCTCACACTATAAGAAGAGCTCATCCATACCTGGTCCCACATCCTCTCACATCCTCCACATCCTCTCACTCAACGAACATTACAATGCGCTCCATCGTATTCGCTATCTTCATTGCCTTCTTCGGCCTTCTCATGGCTGGCGGAGTCTCCGCTTTCCCCACCAACGACGGCAGCACCGACAGCCTTGTCGCTCGCGGCGACGGCGACTACGGCTGCTCGTCGGGCTATTCCCATTGCGGCAAGAAGAAGTGCTGCCCGCATGACACCGAATGCTGCGGTGAATACTGCTGCGGTTACGGTCAAACCTGCTCGTATGGCGAGTGCCGTGATAAAGATTACGGACACGGATACGGAAAGGACAAATGTGGAGAGGTAAGTCTTTTGATATCTTACAAGCTCGTCAGGACTAAGATTGTTGTTGATCTGGAGGATGAGTGCAAGTACGGTGAGAAGTGCTGCCACGAATACGGGTGAGTGCTTCGGATTTTGACGACGGCATGCATACTGACATTGGTTGGTTGCAGGAAATACTGGTGCAGCAAGGATTGTGATAAGAAAGACTATTAAGCTGAACTGTCAACTGCTCTGGCAATTGACTTGGAATTATGTCTACGACCGGACACTTGGCTAAAGTGATATGTGTTATGGACAGATTGCGGAGTGAATATATGTTCTTGAAATATCCGGGAACGACAGAACTGCCAGAAAGCCATATGAGATTCAATTCGAGACTAGTTTAGCAATAATACTGCGCAAATTCTATTTCCCCACGCCGCTTTCTCAAGCAGAACAAATCTTTATTACATCTACCTGTCAAAAACGCAGTAAATTCCCCTTTCCGTCAAACCTCGTTGCCTCGCGGCACGAAACGTTCAGTTGAGGCCGAGAATATTGGCGCAGGCGGTCAACTCGACCTGTAGCAACATGACAGCGTCAATGCTATAGTTTGAGTGCGCATTAGCTAACGAACCCTGTGATATAATAAGGATTACATACCTGGCAGCAGCGAACACAAAGACAGCATCGCCCAAGTTGACGACTGCAGGAAGTAGAGCCTTCGGCGCTGCATTGGTCTGCGCGGCCATACTGGGGAAGACTTGGAGGGTGATCTTGCCTGAAGCTTTGTACAGTCAGGTTGCCGTAGACTATAGAGAAGTTATCAACCATCCCGAAAGAAACGATAAAGAAGTAAAACTTACGTTGATAATCGCCACCAAAAGCGCTACGATTTCGGTGGGTTTGCCGTTGAGCGATAGCGTCTTATCGATTGATGCGGAGCACTTCACATCTAACGTGCCTACCTCCAATGGACCTCGTCTAATATGCCTACTAATGTACGCTGCCTTCAACGCCCATAAGAGGTTCGGGTTGATTACCCCCGATTATATGAGTAGTCATTTCGATTCCTTCGCTCAACGAGCTGGTCGCACGAACTCTCTCGTGCTGGTAGGCGCTTATTATAGGCTGTGCCAAGACTTTCTGAAAATAATATCAAATTGGGCACTGCACCATGCATGCTGGAGCGGTGTGCACAAACCTATATGAGTTTGTTGCGCTTATTATCTGTGAGCATGGGTTAGAAATGTATTAACGGCGCCTCCGTCTTCGGAGACCACCGCGCCGCATACAGGTCTCGACCGAATCAGAAACGGTGATGCTTGCCTGAATCAATCCTAGCTTGTGCGCCCCGCGTGCCGCGCCCAACGCTTCGTTTGTTTTTGTTTTCCCCAGCTCATCCAGGTCAGATCCACAATGGCCATGAAGTTCGCACTATAAAAAGAGCTCATCCACACCTGGTCCCACATCCTCTCATACCTTCTCATACTTCTCATACTTCTCACACAACTAACTTTACAATGCGCTCTATCCTACTCGCTATCTTCATTGCCTTCTTCGGCCTTCTCATGGCAGGCGGAGTCTCCGCTTTCCCCACGACCGACGGCAGCACCGACAGCCTTGTCGCTCGCGGCGACGGTGGCTACGGCTGCTCGTCGGGATATTCTCATTGCGGCAAGAAGAAGTGCTGCCCGCATGACACCGAATGCTGCGGTGAATACTGCTGCGGTTACGGTCAAACGTGTTCGTATGGCGAGTGCCGCGATAAAGACTACGGACACGGATACGGAAAGGACAAATGTGGAAAGGTAGGTATTTCGATATCTTGCAAGCTCGTCAGGACTAAGATTGTTGTTGATCAGGAGGATGAGTGCAAGTACGGTGAGAAGTGCTGCCACGAGTACGGGTGAGTACTTCGGATTTTGACGATAGTATGGATACTGACATTCGTCGGTTGCAGGAAATACTGGTGCAGCAAGGATTGTGATAAGAAAGACTATTAATCTGAACTGTCAAATGCCCTGGCAATTGACTTGGAATTATGTCTACGGCCGGACACTTGGCTGAAGTGATATGTGTTATGGACAGAATGCGGAGTGAATATATGTTTTTGAAGTATTTAGGAACGACAGCACTGCCAGAAAGCCACATGAGATTCAATTTGAGACGAGTTCAGCAACAATGCTACGCAAATCTTATTTCCTCACACCGCTTTCTCAAGTAGAATAGGTTTTCATTATATCTACTTGTCAAAAACGCAGAAAATACCCCTTTCCGTCAAACCTCGTGGACGCGTAACACGAAACGCTCAGTTGAGGCCAGGACTATTGGCGCAGGCGGCCAACTCGACCTGAAGCAACTTAACAGCATCAACGCTACGATTTGAGTGCGCATTAGCTAACGAACCCTGTGATATAATAAGGATTACATACCTGGCAGCAGCGAACACAAAGACAGCAGCGACCAAGTTGACGATTGTAAGCAGTAGAGCCTCTGGCGCTGCATTGGTCTGCGCGGCCAAACCAGGGAAGACTTGGAGGGTGATCTTGCCTGAAGCCGTGTACGGTCAGGTTACCGTAGACCATAGAGAAGTTATCAGCCATCCCGAACCAAACGATAAAGAAGTAAAAATTACGTTGATAATCGCCATCAAAAGCGCTACGATTTCGGTGGGTTTGCCGTTGAGCGTAGCAGTCAGGTCCTCTTCGAGCTTGACAACGGCCGCCGTACGGTCCTGGCTCAACGCTGTGGGGGTCGTTGCATACACCGTCGAGCCAGCTCCATTGGGCGCGGCATCTTCTACACCGACCGTAGAAATCAGCATAGGCATCGTGATCGCGATATTTAGCGTATCAACTTACCAATGTATCCTACGTTGAACTCGACCCCAGCTTTGAGTTAGGTGAGAGTCACGGCGAATTTGTCTCCTGTCTCGTAACCATCGGTGTTCCCAGTGCCGACGCCCCTGGTGTCCAAAGTGGGAGCGGCGTGAACGGGCAAGCTAAGGGAAAACAAGAAGTGCGTAAGTGCGACAAATCGCGAGAAAGTGGGCATGAAACGCATGGAAGTGAGAAGTGAAAAGTGAAAAGTGAAAAGTGGTGAGCTTGGAAACAATGAGAGCTCGGAGGTGGACAGGAGAATTACGCAAGTGAACTGACCTCGTGACAAGACTTGTACCGCAAGTACGCACCATTGTCAGGCTGAA
Organism: Ceratobasidium sp. C01; assembly: GCA_025200755.1. Lineage (NCBI taxonomy): Eukaryota > Fungi > Basidiomycota > Agaricomycetes > Cantharellales > Ceratobasidiaceae > Ceratobasidium > Ceratobasidium sp. C01. The sequence goes on along the minus strand of JANWGL010002911.1, from coordinate 10,012 downwards.
ACTTCGCTCAATTTTCTACCGCTAAGGTCTCAACAGAACCCGCAAGTTGTAGTCGCCGCCAAGTATGCTCGAGATAGCCAGGGCTGAATACATAGTCAAGAGTGCGTTCTCCCGCGCGCTCCAGCAACGCGTGGCCTTGGTGCAGAAGGTCTAGTGGCGTCCAAACAACGGGTTCACGATTAGGGAATCAACTCGCCTATTAAGAGGATTCGGCCAGCTCCCCGTCTCGGGATGATCTGGGCCGCTAGCCCGCCTTGTATGTCCAGACCAATCACAATATAAAAGGCACGGCTATCACTTGAACTCACTAATATTGATTTGTCATTCTAAGATGACAGCCACCGGCACCGAAACGTCAAACTCGCTCAATCACATTACCCCACTGATAGGGTGCCTGTATATTGATCACCAAAAATAGAAATTTTAGAGCCCTCTCCACACGAGCCAATCCTTATGCGACTGTGACAGTCCCACAGCGTCCGATTAAGTTAATCGAATCGGTCTAGAACAGAAGATGTTGACTATCGCCTGCTCAGACTCTCCGGTTGCCATGTGAGTGTAAACCTATCCTAATCAGTGCCTCCCCGAGGGATAACTGGTATTCTACTTTCCGAATATTGCTCGAAAGACTGGGTAAGCATGCTCTCGGAAGGCGCAGTCATCCGCATCGCGTCCAAGTAACCGCGACGCCTGCCTAGACCTCTCGATCGATTGGACGACTATCCCACATAGAAGACGCTTGGAGGGTTAGATACGTTCAGGGGCTATTCATTTCGCGCTGAAGACATGAACGTCGGGTATACGGGCGATGTTCATCTGAACCTCCATTCGTGGGACTGCGCAGGGATTCCTATTTTGGCAGCTGTTGTCAACCGACTCTAGAAAGCTCTCAATGACTCCTGGAAGCTCGGGACCGTAATTCAGGCCTAATGATTCAGGGAATTTCTCAATCAACTCTGTTGCGTTAAACATTTCAGTACATACCGGGGTACCCCGCCACCACCTCGGTAGGACGAGTGACCGTTACGCGCACGTACCGGTACACAATGTCCATCAATGACATCTTGTTCCTAGAAACACACCGATCATCGTCTATAGGCTGTTGCGGTAACGTCAGTCCTCCCAGATCGGAAGATTTTTAGTTTGGTTTTTCTTTCGTTTGTACAAGTCCCGCAAAGCCCGAAGGGCTAATAGACACGAAAGAACGGATATATATAAAATTGTCGAGAGGCTATAAGCTCCCTATTTGTCAGAGTGGTTTTAATATATTAGGTCTATTAGACCTATTCTGCACCAATCTCCAATGTATACGGACTCAATAATGGCGTCGTGGGAGATTGAAAGCACTCTATAGACGCGAGTGATCAAAAGGATTGCCGAGGTTCGCGCGGAAGTATTCTTGCGGCGACTTCAGGCCACGATGGTTATACGCGAAACCATGATCAACGTCATCTGCGGGCGGAAAACAGTCTTCTAGCTTGAAACAGAAACCGCTGCGCGTCTGGGCCGGCTTTGAAGGCATACAACATACAGTCACATTCGTTTGAGTACGCATACATTATTTGAATAGACGAGAAACTACATAATTTGTACTTCGAGAGCTAGAGTTGCTGCTCCCTCTTGGTATACTTGACGTAGAATGTCTCGTTCTTTGGCCGAGCCTAAATATTTACTTAGTCATGACGCAGTACTGTATGTCGAGCGGGAACAAACGTACTTGATAGATGTTGTTCCTATCTGGAACGGTAGCTGAAGGATCAGGTCGCTTGCCTTTGGAATCAATTACCTCATATTCATACTACAAGTACGGGCTAAATTAGCACGGGGCGGCAAGCGGAATCTTGAGTACCTACCGAAGTAAGGAACATGGCACATATAGCTTTGATCTCATACTGTGCAAATCGCTTGCCCAAACAAGGATGCCGACCCACACCTAGACGTTATAAATAATTAGAGGCATATAAGCAACGTATGGAATATAATTTACCCCAACCCAAGTATGCGTGGGTTTGAGACTTGTCTTGTCCGGAAGAGTAACGCCCCGGGTCAAACCTGAAAGAGGATGTTAATCACTAGTTATATGCGCGGATACTAGCACCTACTTGGTGGGGTTAGGATAGATGTTGGGATCGGTATGCGTCTCACCCGAGAGGTACGTTAAGAATGAGCTATCATAAGGTTAGCTTTAGTATTATATTTTTTAGAAATGGTGGCTTACCCGTTGGGGATAGTCTTTCCTAAGACTTCAATATCCCCTTGAGTGACCCGACGCAGCATCGCTCCTGAAACAATGAGACTAAACCCGTCATAAGTGAGCTGAATTGAAATATTATGAGGCGACCAACCGAATTGTTTCGCGCAGACAATCCTAAGCGAATCCCGTTATATGAGTAACCCTGGAACGGCATTTAGGAAACTTACCTCTAAAACCGGCATTTCATTCTCCCAGGCCTGAGGAGGGATTCTTGAGAGCCGCTCGCCGATAGACGAGTAACTCTCAGACCCAGGCGCGTAGTTGTTGAGCAGAGTTCGTAATTCATCTACAACCTTATCACGCCAGACGGGTTCCTGATCGAGGAAGATGAAGATCCAAGCGCTCATCAAGCCGCTGTTGACGATCCCAGCAAATAGGGTTCCCATGACGAACTAAGAAGAAAGTCAGACCGCTGAAAGATCGATGCATACATTTGACTTACGCGGATGACATCTGCGGTGGAATCACCTAAATCTAGAAGGGTTTGTAGGGCGTCTTCTTCTTGGCGACCTTCAGCCCTGCGTGCTTTGATAATATCGTCAAACCACATATATCTTCGAAAGAAACTTAGATGACACGACTGATTGAATATACGTTACGCACATATCGGTTGTAGCTGCAACGCGCAGCTTGCGTGATTTGGATGGGAACCACGGCAGTAGGATTGACGTAGGACTCGACCCTTTTTCAACTCGCCAGTAGAGCGTCTCCATCTTCTTGCAATTCTCGACTGAATCGGCAATTTCCCGGCATGCAGCGGCGCGAATGGTTAACTGGAAGACCATCGAGTAGATGTCCTCGAAAGGATCGAATTTGCCGTGGTCGCCCCATTTGTTCATGTTGCGCTCGAGGTCGGCCATAAAAAGAGGCGTCACTGTTGGTCGTGTCAGCTGAAACGAAATTCAAGTGAAAGATGTTTAGGATTACATGCACCAAGACGTTCCATGCGAAGCAGAGGAGTGAGCCGTCGTACAAACCATGGCAGCTCGTCTTTGCCGCGTGTTTCCTCGTAATTGTCAACTGCGTCTTTGACTTCCGGCGCCTATGGGCGGAGGGAGAAAAGGAGATAAGCAGGATAAATATCAAGAGCAACGTTAGTCTCACCCCTCCGAATAAAAGACGATATCTAGGTATGCAATAAATAAGGGAATATACACGAGAGTTGATGATTTGCGTACCCTTCAGGGAGATTCAAATCCCGCCGGTCAAAGAACACCTTACGAGCTTCTTCTCCTCTAAGCGCGACGACGTTGTGCTAAGTAAGCACGTTTAGTGCCTGGGCAGCGCAACCCTATCTGAAGTGGTACCGTACTTTTAGGATGTTAAACTCAAACATAGTTTCGTTTGTGAACCTATCGAAGTTCTCCCGGATAAAATCTACCATGATTTAGTCAGACCTTCGCCACTTGCAGCCGAGGGGCAGTGGTTCTTACCATACCGCCTAGAGAAAGAGGAAATTAGCTAAATTCTTGAGCTACTAAAGCTATAGTTCCTTGCCTTGTAAAAAATGCCCACTGTCCAAATACTGGCCACCCACGAACACGCTTGATGCTACTCCCGTTCGAACTAAGCATGTACCAGAGCGCAGCGCCCAAAACAACCGCTCCGATAACCGCATAGCGGTTCTCAATCATGGTAGTAGAAACATCAAGGTGACTATCGCCAAATCTCAACGGGGGAAAGGACGTATTCATGATAAAGGCCGATCGGTGGGGATACACCACTAAGCCACGGCCCAGTTCTTATAGCATACAAAAATCTCAAATAAACATGTGCTTCACAAAATCAAAGCCCCGAGGTCGGGGTGCCGCGAGAACTCACGGGATGACGTGCCCGCGGCGCTGCGAGCCCGCAGGCTAAGTATTAACACAGCTTAATAGATTTTATAAATGAGCAGCGCTCCATATCATGCCTGAGTTTGAGGAACAGTTGCTTCTAATTTTGAAATACGAATTTTGTTCGGGTAGTGACGGTTCTACAGGGCGACTAACTAAAAAGATACATTATCCGTCCACTCTTTTGTTCACGGGGCGGGCGGCAAGAGCTAGCATTCGACTTGCTCCTCACACTAACCGAAACGTAGAACTGTTCTTGAGGCGATCCGCTTAGGACTTCGTTTCTTGACTTTAACATACGCACTGGGACCCCTTCAGACAAACGCAGTCACGGATCGCGCTTCTCCATTTGGGCGCATCGCGATGACGTGACTATCCGAGTATGGCTTTTATTTCAAAATTGTATTCCACAAATTTGAGCAAAGTGTGGAGCGACGTTCATGGCTAAATCTATGACCGTATGCTGTCTACCAACAGCTGCAAACGCGGCGTCACTCTCGGCTTCCGCAAAGCTGCGGCTGCACCACTCGCATGTAAAATCTGCGCCACAGAAGTGCGAAAAGAAGCAGGCGTTTTCAACCCCGCCCCTATCACCGCCCACCCCCTAGTCGCCTTGGACCGCACGTTAAAAGCATATAGCGTCGTCAATGCATTACGGTCTCGTTACATTAACGGTATATTTTCGGGTATGTATATGATCTACTTTAACAACAGCAAAAAATGCTTTAGGCAAAGCCGTAGTTTGGGTTTCTAAACATGACGTAGCTGTGTGGCGAATTAGGACCTTGATCGACAGCACACATCACTGACCCTTAAAGAGTTAAGTCGATTTTTCAAGTTCGGCCATGCCCAATATATTGTAGCTTAAACTTTGGCTCCGGGCTGGAGCCAATCGGACAAACGGGGGGGAGGGTGCGGCCACGGCTTCGGGGGCGCCGAGAGGACATGGCAGTTCGCAACCCCCTGTATGTCGAGCTGCGCGAAATGCCGGCGTGGATGAGTGGGTGTACGCAAGATCTCGAACCATCCATCAATGTCAAGGCATACTCTTCTATGCGTCGCAATTCACAACATTGTGACACTACTTCTAGCCATGCATCCTTGTTCGAAAGATAAGAAGTTTGCGGCGGCTTCGAAACATGAATCGGAGATGAGCTAGCTTTGATGTGGGCTTTCGAGGATTCGAGAAATACCCACCAAAGATGGGATAAATGCAAGTATGGCGGGGGAGGAGTATATGAACAATGCTCATTGGGTCCGAGACTCTTTAGTGGCCGTCGGCGCTTCGTAAACCACAATAGAATAGAACGTTCTTCGGTAACGGATCTCATTGAACTTTGAAACTGATATGCACAAGTACACTCAAGAGATTGGCATGAGGTCCAATGTTCGTTCTGTATGTACCAGGTACATATGTTACGAACATAAAATATGGCTCCAAGCGTTTCAGGAGCTAAACCAGCGTTTTGCGGATTGTCGTGTTGCTAGCGTTTCGCCTTTAGTAAAAACAAAGGATATCTTAACATCCTCAAATAGACTCACTATCCAAAGGAACCCGCGTATTTGAGAAACCAATTTTCTACTCGCCACTTCCAAGTGCCTAGACCCCACTTCCAATTCTAGGGGCATCCCCGTAATCATGCTCGATCATGGGTGTGAAACGCGGAAAGTAAGTAAGTACATACCTTTGGGCGCCCGGACACGCATTGGCTCGACCCGCCGGGCGAACGGCTTTCGGATTCGCTAAACAAGAGGTACTAGAACTTGCTCCGCGAGTACGGTTCGAACCAAATACAGAATCGCTAGGTCCAGCGGACGGCCGCTCCACATGTTTTTTCAGTTTGGGTACCAGGCAATCGTTCCGGCCGCTGCTGACGAATTGAGGTGAGTGAACGCTCTCACAGGTCTGAACGAAGCGATTGTGCGTAGAAAATGAAAAATGACATAGAGCACCGATCTCGATTGTGATTTTCGTGTGCGGTCCATAGCCAAGATATAATCCTAGTTACCTAGGCTAGTCCGGAACGATCCTCGAATGAAACAAGTGTTCCCTCTTGATGAATGAATAGGAGACGATCTAGCGAGAACTTAGAGTCGCTCGACTGTGTGATTTTCCAACGGTGATAACTTCGAGCGCGAGGTGAGGACTAGGCAGGATTTTGGCATCAGAGGTGAGTGTCGAGGCGCTCGCGGTCAGCACGTCGCGAAAAGCAGGGTTCGAGTCCAGAGCTTCGGATATAAGAATTGAATTTGCAGGAGCAATAAGGGCCAGGAAATAGAGAACCGGTGGATCGAAAAGACCAGATTGATCCAGCCCGCCAGGAACGGCAAGAAAAGATGCTTTGGCGTCAGTCGATCCAAGAAGGAGAATTCTAGGTGCCGAGGCGAGTTTTTAGACTGGTTCGTGGACGCGAGCGGGTGTCGAATCGTGGGCAGGGAAAGATGTGGCTGTGGTTAAAGCCTCAAAGTCAGCCTATCCCCGCGCGTTGGACGGTATATACACCTATTAATGACATCCGAAGCTCGTTAGCCGTCTCACATGAATTCCACACGCGGATGAGGCTTACGTTAATCATCGCTATTGGACGCCTTCCCGTAACGGTTTAGCTACACATTTAGAGAAGAATAGCTAGCTAGATGCTCGGATGTAAAATAACTACCGTGGAATGAATCGGATACCGCTCCCGGAAGCGAAATCTAAATGATTGAGGCCTCGCTAGAATGCAGATGGAGCCCAAGTTTAGAGGGGGGGTATACCCCCCTCTCTAGATATTTAGAGTAGATTTAAGCAAGTGCGCATGCATCTAAATCACAGCAAAGATAGATACATAAGATAAATGTACATACACGCATGGAATTCACGTGAACGGGCACATGTGAGCGTTAAGACAGCTACCAAATAGGGGAGTCGGGAGGACAAACAAAAGGCGCCGCTGTTCCCGCCGGGCTCTCTCAAGCTCCCTCGACATCACAACAACACACTCACCTCTCATAAGGGGGGGGGGTGGCTCGTATTATCATCTGTACTTTACACATACTTATAACCCATTATGGTCTCAGTAGTACCAGAATATGTAGAACTACATGGCCATTGTGATTGGTCATGTATTTGGTGGCCCCGCACTGCTAGCGCACGTGAAATCTTTTAGATTCTAGAATGTATGCATTTAGATTCCGTTTGCTATATACATGTGTTACGGGAAGCCCTATATAGCAAAGTTGCGTGTCTAAAATCGGCCCGTCTCCGCCCGATTCCGACGGACCGGTTTAGACATGAAATCTAGCCCGCTAAAAGTTACGGGAAGGCGTCCATTGAATAACTACTATTTAGCCATTTCGCCATTGAGAGTGAGAGTAAGAGTCCAGGTCGATCTCGTGCTCAATAGCAGCCGGTGATTTGATTAGGATCGCCGCCGTTATCGATTTGACCGAGTGTAGTCAATTGCGCTGCCAAAGGAATATTGCGGAATTACGGAACTAACCGCTAGACAATACATGAGTAAGTTGAGCTACGCGCTCCAATGCCTAGTTAGACGTGCAAGTTCTGTGAAACGGTGAATAAGTTAAACAAAACAAAATCGCGGCAGGGTGGCTGGGCGAACGACCTGAAGGCAGGCCCAGTCAACGAGCGCCGCAGTCCCGCTCACTGGAGATATATCCCTAAAAACTTGGGTCCGGGACAACAAGTTCGGGTAGGTCGATACCTTCACGCGCGGTGGTGCATCATTCAAGTTGTGTCCCCATAAGCGCTAGCCTCGGGAACACGGATCTAAGTCGAACTGTTCCTATAGGCGTCCAACGTTCTCCCATAATCCAGGCTCGGTGCACTGACACTATAGACCCAAGACCTGCGGGGAATCCGCATATCACCTGCGGATTCTCAAAAAACCGCATATTATCACTGGTGTTTTGAAGTCGCTCACCTGCGGAAATAAATTTCCGCATGTACCCCGCCTGAGGATTCCGCGGCCCACCTCCGGTATTTTTGGCGAACCGCGGAAAATCTACGTGACTTGCGGTTTTCCCGCCGGTTCGGGGCATTTGCCTACTTGGTTCGCAGGTCGCCGACCTGCGGAAATATTGGATGACGTACCGGGCGAGTCCCACCCAATCACAGCCTGCGGTTTTTTCGGACCTGCGGTTCCGTGACCATAAGAGAATTTTGGCGTTGCCAAGTAGGAATGAGCAATAAACATATATTTTAGTTATTCTATTGAATACAGGCTCTACAACAAACACAAAGCTGTACGCGTGGCTGGTGGATTCGATGGGTCCATTGCGCGAGATAATTGAAGAGGAGTCGAGAGCTGAGATCGTGCACAGTAAGCCTCATGGGCGGAGGCGACTGAGGGTTGTAATGCGGGGCAAGAGGCATGGCAGGCAATGCCGGTCCCTGCTGGTTGGGTATTTCGGCCTTGACACGGCCCGACCCACTCGGCTGACGTTGTCGGCTGCTATGGCGGTCCCTCTCTGCCTCCCGCTCCCGGGCATCGCGCTCGTGTTCATGTTTGCGGATAGTATTAAAAAGGAAGACGTCCCATCGTTAGTCAAGCAAATAACCACACTGGCATTATATGACTCCACCGCGGCAACGTCTCGCATGATTGTCTCATCGAAAAACTATCCAGTGCTAAATAGATTAAGGTTAGCAACACTGTATTGTTTAAAAATTCCTTCGAGCGACTTACTGCGTAGCATAGCTGCAGTCAAGTCTGCGCCAGAATATGTGCTTTGGGTAGACGAGGCCCCAGCAGCAGCAGTTGTCGCCACACCGTGCCAAATGAGTCAATATATACCTAGTCATGAGATTCAGCACACAACTTGTAAGATAATAATGAGTACTCACCATGTTCCTCACGTTCTGCCCTAGCACCCTCAACACCGTGCTCCCACCAACGCTATTTCGCAAGAAACCAAGCTGTGTAAGGAACAAATGTTGATCAGATTGTAGATGCTCTAAGTAAATCCAAGTATAACAAGAAATAGTTGAGTCGGTGGCGGCGGCGTTGAGATGATTCTGGTCGTGGGTCACATGACCTAAATCTGATCGCCAGATTTGTGCTGACCTAAGCGCCAACCATATTTCGTGCGCCTTCCATCCCCTCACTCTCTTGCTCCCAACCACTACCAGCCACTTCGGCTCTCTCCCCACTCCCTCACCGTTTCACCCAGATCCTTACAGACTAAAATATAGTACCACGCTCTTCTCAAATTGTGCGTTTGTCTTGTGGGCTGATACACGCTAAGCCATGTGAGGATCGCACCGCAGCCTGTGGAGGTGCGAGACGGGTACTGGGCCGCAGCGAAGGCGACTAGGTGTCACGTGCCATAGCTCCCAGGCCCATCAGCTGCGTCACGTCTGGTCTGCGTGACCACAGTCGCGCCGAAACCTTGCGCATGCCGCAGAGGCAACGCAGTGGTTAGGGCTTAAGGAGGCACGCACGCTGGTACGTCCTCCAATCGTCTGGTTTAAATCTTGCACCCTCCCTCCACCCCTTCTGAAAACGTGGTTTTCAGGTTGCCGCCCACCCACAAGACTCTGCCTGGCGCGCGGGTTGGCAACCCGCGTGGCACGGACCATCTCCCTTCGGGATACGCCTGGCAGGGATTCCCCTGACCCTAAATGTTCCACACCATGCTCACGTTTGTTCGTAGAATATATGCATAATCCTACTGTGTAAACCGATAGCGCATAGGCCAAGTTTCCACTCCTCATTTCCTGATCTCCATCAAAACGCTCAAAGATCATTTTCTAGTCTATCTAAGGTGCGTACATATGCATGGAGCCTCGTTTATAACACATTTAGCGTGTACTTACACATTGAATTTGTTAGCTACGCCAAATCTCTCGTCTAGCGCCACGGTACCCCACTAGTAGCCCCAAGCAGCAAGGTACGCTGAAAAATAATCAACCAAGGTCGGC
>JANWGL010002909.1:1226-14233 GCA_025200755.1 Ceratobasidium sp. C01 | reverse complement strand
AATAGTTGAGCGACCAGTGATATCGAGCGCCTTAGTGATGTTCAACGGAAGATACCAGCCAATCCCCCACGAATACTGATGAGCATATTGTGTATAATGCTCTGGCTGTCACAGCGAGTCCAACCACAACAAGTGCTTTGATTGGCCTGCACAGGAGATGAGCACGATAATTTCCAACAGTAGACGCTGCCTCGCGGGGTGGAATGCAAGGGTTGCGGGGATTATCTTGTATCAAAACACAACTCTGGAGAAAGGATTGACCGAGCAACACAGCACAGACGGGCAACCAAGTCAGAGCAGATCGGAAGCGAAAGCATGACAAGATCTGAGGCGCCTGGCGAGAGAATGGATTGGCGCTCAGTTGAAATTCAGAAGACAAAGATTACAGGACTATTGGGTCAGAACGCGACCGACAACGAGGACCGGCAGTGCTTCAATACACGTTGAGAGTGCGAGGAGTAGACTGCGCTGTGGCCGCGACCGATCATAACTTCTGTTCGGTCCGTTGAGGTTGAATATGTACAGCTACGAGGCTCATCTCCAGGATTATTCAAGGTAGAATTCGAACTGAGACGGTTGGTAAGAGTGGCTAACTCGTATTTGTCCCTGTTTATGTGCCCGACAGGCGGTGACATAAGCAAGTGCCAGCCATTGGGCGCCTTGCCACCCGGCTTCCCGAGTGAATAGAACAACCGCAAGCACAACAAAGAACATGTGGCAAATTTTACACTGCGGTATAAGCGAAGTTCAAGGTTCATCGACAATGCATACATAGGAAACCGCGTGGCGACTCTCACTGGCACCCGGATGGATATTCATAAAGGGTGTCTATGGGATGCCCAGCGCACATGCATGATCCCTTATATAGCGTAGTCAGTTTAACTTATTCTCATATATATCCAAGCGCGATCCCGGTATGTCAACATTAGAGGATTTTCCTCACATAGCTTCGCCCGGATCAGTGGCAGAACTTCTTGATGAGGTCCCCAACTTATGCATCAAGTAAAGAGGCTTCTTATGAGTTTTGGAGTGATTAGAGCTCCATCAGCATCGGTCGACCTTTCTCTATCGTTCATACTGCCTGTCCCGATCCAAGTCCAGGACCTGCTAAGAATATCACCTGTGATCACGATGCCTACCATTCGGCCTCCCCGGCCTCCAGGCGACAACGCTGTATCCCTTTTCGAACAGATTTGCATACTAGTGGTTTGTCTATCACCGTGAGCGAGGATATCCATCGAGATATCCATCCGATCAACCGCAGAGTCGAAGCTCCGGAGATCATCGTGTTAAACATGCGGCGGTGATATCGACTCGATCGCCCAGCCTCACTGCTAGATATAAATATGAAGGCTTGGGTCAGTCTAATATCTCGTCATATTCATAACGCCCACTGATCCGCCCGATAGTTACTTTTACTTGAGTCAATATGCGCTTTTCGATCGCTACTGCTATCACCTGGGCTATGTTCTCAGCCGAAAGCGTTCGGGCTGCTCACAAGTTTACTCTTAGGGTCAGTTCTTTCCCACTCTATAAAACGGGCAATTTCTAAAATATTTCCATAGAACAATTGCGCATCGTAAGTCACTAGTGCGAGGTTTATTAAAGTCATAGCTAAACTATTAACTAGTGACAAGAGCTTGCATGTCGATACATGGATTGGAACGCACTATGATGGCCCAGACATTGGTACAATTACTTCCAAGGGCTCCAAAACCATTACAATCCCCAACGGTTGGAACGGACGCATTTGCGAAAATACTGGAGGATGTGCGGATAAATGCTACGGCGTGAGTCAATATATCTTTGCCACATGAACCTAGACTCACATGCGAGATTTGTCGTAGAAATGCTCTATGACGGAGTTCAATATGGATAGCAAGGGCTTGAACTGGTACGATATTTCGAACATCGAAGCTTATACTTTGGTAAGTAATACCTGCCCCAAGTGGAAGCCTTGCTCTTACTACCAATCATGGTGGCTATAGGCTCAGCAAATCACTTCAAATTGCGGCTCGGTTAGTTGCAGCTCGGCCACGTGTCCGTGCAACCAGGTTCGTTTTACCTCGATATATGCGCCCCTTGGATATACTAACTTATAGATGGAATCAGGCTTACCGCCCTGGGGATACATCTGGAACTTGTGGAGGCACCGGTCCCGTAGACCAAGCTGTGCGAGCTTGTGGTGGCGCCGACTTTACTATTGTCTATTGCCCGTGATGAAGCCTTGATATTTTATGGACTCGTAGAGCAACTACGGACTGAAATATATATTCTCAAACTGTGCTCGAGGAACCAAATTCTACCCACCCTCCCAATTCACTATCAAAATTCTCTAAAAGGTGGGTGTTGTGCCCGTTTCCAACAGTTCACTGGCCGAGTCATACGTTTGAGCTTCACGACCGATTAGAGCTGCAGCTCTCGAAGAATAGGCAAAAGATTTTTTCATAGGCACTAGCTGATTATACATTTACGCTGGCTGATCTAAGGCATTCCATTACTGAGTGAACCCAGTAATACCAGAGTAGTTAATGACACCCGCAGCACCTCCGGAAACCGTAAGACCAGACCAGCTCCAGGTACCTATGAATAAATTGTAAGTCAAATATTGAAGTAATATGACCTAGATGCTTTCTCACCGGTGCAAGAACCAGATCCGCAGTTGACTTCGACACGCTTCGCGGTGCTTGCGACAGCGACGGTGTTGGTGCCAGAGAAGGTCACGCCCTATGGAAGCCAGGTTAGTTGTACTTAACACAAATCAAATCACCGTGACTTACCGAAAGTATGACTCCAGTTCCTGGCGTTCCGAGAGTAGAGGGGTAGCTCTGGTCGATGATCACACCGTACTTCTTGCAACCAGTTGCGGTGTTGCCAGTATAAGTGATACCGGAGACGGTAGATCTGAGCGGGTCATTAGTACTTAGGCATGAGCGCAATTGCTGTTACCAAACTTACCCAGTAGCAGCAGACTTAGTCTTGATGCGAAGACCTTGGTCGTTATTGGTGACGACGTTGTTGAGGATCTGTACATTGCTGACGGTCACATCGGAGTCGATGGAGCCAACGGAGATTCCGTGTCCACCGGTGCAAGTGTTGCGCTGGAAGATAATGTTCGAGCCCTTGTTGATGGCAAGGCAGTCATCCTGATTGTGAACGGTGCTGTCTTCGATCGTCAGGTTGGAGACCGAGACTAGGTGAAGATAATTGTGAGAATTAATATGATTGGGTTGGTGGGGGCAAATATACCATCGAATCCATCTGTGTTGTGTCCCGCGGCAGCGCCGTCGCTGAGGCTGTTCGCAGCATCTCCAGCGGCTGTCAAAATAGTTAGCATATACTCAGAGTATATGCCAAATCTTAGATACTCACAGTTATCAACGGTCACCTTGGAAACTACTAGAGCAGCGCTGTTACCAAAGCTGAAGCACTGCTGGGGGGAGTTTTTGACGACGACATTTGTAAATGTCCCGGACGACTTGATTCTATCGAGCGCCGGTGTGAGCCCCGTTTCACGGTGGGAAAATCAAGTCTACTTACTTCATCATTGGGTGGGGCTTTGTAGTACCCTCGCTGCCGAGCCCGTCCCAGTATTGTTCGCCTTGGCCGTTGAATGTATGGCCGTTTCCATTGACTATGAAACAATATGTCTAGCGCCAGTTCGGCAACATAGAGGGGCGATAGACTTACACGTGATGCCTGTTCCAGTCAACTGGAACAGAGGGCCGGCCCAGGCAGATACACCAAACTATTTAGACGGCGTTATAAACACAGTCGTTTTTCTAGTGCTAAGAGCTTACTGTGACATCGCCTAGCATGTTTACGGTCGCGCCGCTCGGGGCATCGAGCTCAAAAGTCTCACCTGCGGGCACGGTGAACGCATTGATATTGATCTAAATTATCGAAAGAAATTATGAGTATATGAAGAGATAGAAAATGTGCTGTATGATACACACCGTAGTGCACTTGATCGCGGCTGCTACGTCGTCCAGAGATGAGATGGTTCCAGTGCAGCGCTCGACCGGAGTGGCTAGCAGAGCAGGGGCGAAAGAGAGAAGAGTAAGAGCAGTGGTAGCAGCGAACATAGCAGCAAGTGAAAGAGTAGATGATGATTTCAATCCGACCCACCACAAAGCGGACTTTATACTTCCACAACCATCTCTCCCAGCGACCACACTTCTCTACCTAGCCAACGCGCGGGCCGCCTGGCCACCGTACTGTCGTGAGACGAAGCCACGGCTACTAGCAACGGCCCGCCTACCAAAATGAAAAGATGCGAGCGGTGATCCAATAATGGCACAAACGGCCTCACATGTTCACGCCTAACACATATTAAAGACTATAAATAGATCCAATGATGGCTTCGAAACACCTGATCGCAAATACGACACGTTAGTCGAGACTGCACGTGAGCGGGGTAGCACCAAGAGTAAATAAGACCTTCGAAGTTGTAAGGACGTTGCTACTGCGGATGTGGTATCGTGATTACATTTTGGGTTCAGCCTACTGAAAACACAATTCCCTTGGGAATGAGACTTACAGCTCACGATAAGTTTATATTTAGTGGTCAGTAGGTGCTGGCGGTCCGTTGAGATACTTCGGAGAATTGCAAAAATATCTCCCTGTCACGTAGGCCATTTACCCCTGAACGTACGCTCAAGCTAGAATTTACCGCGTTTGGCGAAGTTGAGCGGGGTGAATACGGGTGACAAGCTTATGATCACAAACCTTACATTCCCGGCAACATCTTTTGCTTTGATGAATTCTGATAGCCTCTCCCCTCGTATCACTCTCCGGTAAATTAAGCGTCGCCTAATAAAATCATGGGGGGATCTGCTAGAGTTACCATTACGGAATCTATCTTGTACCCACTGCACATTTATTTCTGTAACATAGGACAAGGAAATATTACTCGATGCGTTTCCTGCAAAACCGCGCATACACGGACAAATGTTCAAACTTTGCGAGGGGGTTTATCCCATCAAATCGGAAGTTGAAACTGAAATGCTAAAATCATAAGGGAAATCATTCTAGTATTCCGTCAGTTTGAGGCGGAAGATACGTAGCAATGTACCCCGCTTACCCTTGAATCGTTTTCCCAAGTTGACCGCGCGCCATATTCCCTCCAACGCATCTTTTATCTGCTCTTGGCATTTTTGTGGCGGCGCCATGGCAGGAAGGGGAATGTATTGGATGATCGGAGTATGTTCAAGATCGTGCCTGCTCAGTCGTAAAATCCGTTCCTCAATGAACTGTTGTAGTAGTACCACAGACGATGGTTGGAACTCGGATTCTCTTTCCAGGGAAGCTTTGAGATTAGGTGGCTGAATGTATTATAGGTTAAAACGAAGTTCGGCGGTAGCAAACGGTTCACGCGCAACGTTACCTACTTGTAAGCATTTGAACTCAAACCTCTCGGATTGCATGGCTAGCACAGTTTTAAGCAGTTCGCCAGCTATCATGTCCCCAAGGAAATCCCAGAGGAGACGCTGCCATATATCTTTGGGTGTCATATCCTGGAGCATGGCAAATGCCTTTGAAACTGCTACCATTCGCTGGAAAACCATAGTCCGAATCGCGTCGCTATCATCGTCTGGAAGCCTCTGGAGAAGCTCGACGGCGGTCAAGTTTAGGGCACCAGAGGCGCATTGATCATGGGCCGAACTTCGAAAGTCGCATCCGGCTGCGGTACACGAAATAGATATAAATGACGGTAGCAATCCCGCTCCCACAACTGGAGTTAACATCAGCACTGCATCCATATCCCTCATTTTTACCCTTTCCTCTCTTGCTCTCGGCCCCTTCGGCTGAGGGTACGCTGCAGAACCATTTCTGCACTAAGCG
The DNA here is from genome assembly GCA_025200755.1 of Ceratobasidium sp. C01. Classification (NCBI taxonomy): domain Eukaryota; kingdom Fungi; phylum Basidiomycota; class Agaricomycetes; order Cantharellales; family Ceratobasidiaceae; genus Ceratobasidium; species Ceratobasidium sp. C01. The sequence continues at coordinate 8,389 of JANWGL010002909.1, read as the reverse complement.
CCATGCTCGGATACCTTGTTCACTCAATCCGTGGTTATGCGGACTCATCCGGCACCAAATAGCACTATGGTACACTTGCTAGACACGATAATATGCCTCTAACTGCTTGGCGCGTAGGGCTCCGTAAGAAACAGTTTGCAATTATGTGATCAACTTTCTTGTGACTTTCTCGTGACTTTTTATGCCATATATGTCGGGTATGGTGTCAGGAAGTGTAAGTTAAGGGTCTCAGACACCATATGTGGGATAGAGACACACGTCACATGGTTGCAAACTGTTTCTTACGGAGCCCTATTGGCGCGGTGGGCAAAGGCAGACTATTCAACGCATTGTCAGGTGGCCGGCTTCCCGGTCTTTCAAGATTTCAGACCAATTTGTTGCGTATGCTGTAGCACAAGAAATGGGGGCTATAAAAATCCACAAAAAATCTACAAGATACGATGGAGGCCTGTCTGTTAAGTGAGCGCAAAAAAGTTGGATGAATCTTAGTGATAGGGGGGGATAAGACTGCATAGCCAAAATCTGGCCGGTTTCCCGGTCAGTCACGGTATCACTACTATGTTAATCTCATCTCTCCTCACCTTGTTATACTTTCTGATGCATCTTTTCTAATGTTAGTTGTTTATACTCATTCGATTTTCGTAATCTTAAAGTCTCAAATCTTTCGGTCACACCAGGTCTCGAACTCATGACTCTAACTTTTAAATCTTGATTTGTCTTGCGGTTGCGTGATAACCATTCGGACATTCAGTCGTAAATTAAAAACAATAAGCTTTGGTCACATCGGCCCCGCCCACTCCAACTAGTTCACGGAGTAGATGATGACAGATTGTAAGTCGTGGTCTGACTAGACCTGGTAGCATCGATTATCTATTTTAGCACTACAGTCTACAGAAATGCAACAGCGACAAATATATGGTCCAACAACGAGTCTGGCGTGTGGCGCTCGTAGGGAACCCGGAGCCGCTACCAGCGGCTCAAAGTGTGGGCCATGTCACACAACCTGCGAAATCAAGGATCGTAGCTCCGAGCGTGGCACAAGAAGGACTGAAGTGTCCCTATGTACAAATATATGTGCCAATGGTTGGCCTGGCGAGAATATAAAAAAAGGGCCAATGCCCTGGCGTTCTTGGTTTCGTTCTTGAATTTGCCATGACTACAGAACACTTGCCGAGAGAGCTCTCAGTCCTGGCATGCGTACAGGTGCGCCTAGTATCGCTTCCTTACGAGCGAGCCTCTGAGATAGGTTTGTTTAACAGGAATCTAACTACTTACCCAAATTGGCAAAAATGATAGTCTGAATTAGAACAAATGATAACGGATTTACTCCTGCTGGTGAGCCCAACGTGACCTGGATGCGGCACACGTATGGTGCCGTGGCAATGGCCAAAGCCGGCTGCAGTAGTCTCTTCAATTTCTACTCTGCCATAGCCGGCTGCGGCAAATTTTGCAGATTTTTGCACTGCTGCAGCCGGCTTTAGGTGTGCTAAAATCTGTGCCGACCCAAAATTGGCCGCAGCCAAGGTGTCATATCCCTGACGCTGCTTCTCATCCTGGCGCTACTGTAGTAGTTCGCATTCGTTCATATTAACTGTGTATAAATAAACTTAGTGGATGAATGATAATACTTAATTGGGACCGTTGAGCTCGAGAATAGGCACTCATGCGTCTAGGATATCGCCCTCGGTACAACGCAGGGTTTGGGGGGTTACTTGCGGGCACTTGAGTGTACGGGCAAGCAAGCATGTGACCCTATGGTGCGTTGGACCGGTGCTACCGAGAGCTGCGTACGGGGAAGTGGCTCCCCGCGCTTGAACGATTATGAGCGCTCCCGAGGAGCAATGTAAATTTTAACATTCGACGAATAGGTGGCCGAGGTTCCTTAGCTTATCTGGAAAAGCTCTCGGCTTGTTTGTTATGGTGTTCCGACCTGCCACCGCCCAAATTGGAATATAATTTGACTCCTAAAACAGCAGATGGATCGGGATTAGCGCCTCATGGCGAAAGAAATCCGCCGATCAGCATAGCACGTACATCGAAAGAGAAGGTTTCGCTGAAATGTGCAACATGTCCTTTGTTCACGTTCTGCACAGCTGCGATGGGCAGCGCCAAGCGCGTAGTCGGACGGGAGGGCATATTTATCATCGCCCGAACCAATGAGCCATCGCTCCAGCATCTACATTCAATTATCTCCCCTGCCTAATCTTCAGATTCGCGCATATATCTCATGAATCTTGTCCCACAATCGTACGGCAAGGGCAGAGCATCAAGGTAAGTATGATGTGGCCGTATCTTGTGGTACAGCATTGACCAAGCTCCACGAAATAGCCAGGATAATTCAGAGGTATGTCTGAGCGATCCGAGGAGATCTCCACTTGCCTAATACCAAACACTACGCTCTGCAAATGATAAGTGCACGGCCAATTTGAGCAAGTCTAGTTCGATAACACCCGCCAGCCATGAGACGAAGAGGGGTACGGCTTCTTCGCCCTCAGAATCATTTTCTACCAGCGACGAAATGAGTAACTTAACTTCCAATGGCGCCGATCTGAGTGATTTCGTGGATAGGACGTTTCGTTTGCTCAGGCGAGCCGAAGGGGTATCGCCAGATGCAAATATTTCTGTGCAGTATGGAAAGAACTGGAATCTTTTAGGCAATATCTTGAAAGATCGATTTATAGCTTCAGGCGAGGTCAAATTTATTCACCAGTCCATCGATTGTCACTCTCAAGCTCTGAAAGCAACCCCAGACAGAAATGTAGAAAGGCCAAAGTACCTCCATGATCTGGGCACGTCGCACCACTATCGATTCGAGCGACTGGGTCGCATCGCAGACAACGACAGGGCGATCGCGTGTTTGTCTCAGGCGGTGTCACTCACTCCAGATGGCCATCCTGACATGCCCGGGGGGCTCAACAACCTCGGTAACTCGCACCAACGTCGATTTGAGCGACTAGGCGACATTGCGGACATAGAAAGGGCGATCGCATGCAAGTCTCAGGCGGTATCTCTCACTCCAGATGGCCATCCTAGCATGCCCAGGAGGGTCAACAACCTCGGTAACTCGCACGAGCGTCGATTTGAGCGACTAGGCGACATTAAGGATATCGACAGGGCGATCGCATGCAAGTCTCAGGCGGTATCGCTCGCTCCAGATGGCCATCCTGACATGCCCGCCATGCTCAACAACCTCGGTAGCTCGCACCAGGGTCGATTTGAGCGACTAGGCGACATTGCGGACATAGACAGGGCGATCGCATGCAAGTCTCAGGCGGTATCACTCACTCCAGATGGCCATCCTGACATGCCCGCCTGGCTCAGCAACCTCGGTAACTCGCACCAGCGTCGATTTGAGCGACTAGGCGACATTGAGGATATCGACAGGGCGATCGCATGCAAGTCTCAGGCGGTATCGCTCGCTCCAGACGGCCATCCTGATATGCCCGCCATGCTCAACAACCTCGGTAGCTCGCACCGGGGTCGATTTGGGCGGCTAGGCGACATTGCGGACATAGAAAGGGCGATCGCATGTTTGTCTCAGGCGGTATCACTCACTCCAGATGGCCATCCTGACATGCCCGCCATGCTCAACAACCTCGGTAACTCACACCAGCGTCAATTTGAGCGACTAGGCGACGTTGTGGATATCGACAGGGCGATCGCACGTTTGTCTCAAGCAGTATCACTCACTCCAGATGGCCATCCTGACATGCGCACCTGGCTCAAAAACCTGGGTAACTCGCACCAGGGTCGATTTGAGCGACTAGGCGACATTGCGGACATGGACAGGGCGATCGCATGCAAGTCCCAGGCGGTATTGCTCACTCCAGATGGCCATCCTGACATGCCCGCCGTGCTCAACAACCTCGGTTACTCGCACCAGGGTCGGTTTGAGCGACTAGGCGGCATTGAGGATATCGACAAGGCGATCGCATGTTTGTCTCAGGCGGTATCGCTCACTCCAGATGGCCATCCTGACATGCCCGGGAGGCTCAATAACCTCGGTAACTCGCACGAGCGTCGATTTGAGCGGCTAGGCGACATTGCGGACATGGACAGGGCGGTCGCCTTCAAGTCTCAGGTGGTATTGCTCACTCCAGATGGCCATCCTGACATGCCCGCCTGGCTCAACAACCTCGGTAACTCGCACCAGGGTCGATTTGAGCGACTAGGCGACATTGCGGACATGGACAGGGCGATCGCATGCATGTCCCAGGCGGTATCACTCACTCCAGATGGCCATCCTCACATGCCCGCGAGGCTCAACAGCCTCGGTAACTCGCACCGACGTCGATTTGAGCGGCTAGGCGACATTGTGGATATTAACAGGGCGGTCGCATGTTTGTCTCAGGCGGTATCGCTCACTCCAGATGACCATCCTCATATGCCCGCCTGGCTCAATAACCTCGGTAACTCGCACCAGGGTCGATTTGGGCGACTAGGCGACATTGCGGATATTGACAGGGCGATCGCATGCAAGTCTCAGGCGGTATCACTCACTCCAGATGGCCATCCTGACATGCCCGCCTGGCTCAACAGCCTCGGTAGCTCGCACCAGGGTCGATTTGAGCGACTAGGCGACATTGCGGACATAGACAGGGCGATCGAATGTTTGTCTCAGGCGGTATCGCTCACTCCAGATGGCCATCCTGGCATGCCCGCCTGGCTCAACAACCTCGGTTACTCGCACCAGGGTCGATTTGAGCGACTAGGCGACGTTGTAGATATTGATAGAGCGGTCGCATGCTTATCTCAGGCGGTATCGCTCACTCCAGATGGACATCCTGATATGCCCGCCATGCTCAACCACCTCGGTAACTCGCACCAGTGTCGATTTGAGCGACTAAGCGACATTGCAGACATGCATTGTTCGATTGCATCATTCCGAATGGCCGCACTCTGTCCTGCCGGGTCCATCACCACGCGATTTCAGGCTTCTCAGAAATGGGCCGCCCTCAGCGCCTTTATCAATTATCTAAACCCGCTTTTAGCATACCAGTGGACCATGGAGCTTGTGCCACAAGTTGTCTGGATCGGCTCAACCGCTACTCGTCGATATGAACGCACGCATACAATAGGGCCCCTAGCTGTCGAAGCTGCTGCCTTTGCGATAGAGGCAAACGAGTACGGATTGGCACTAGAGTGGCTGGAAGCTGGTCGCTCTGTCATTTGGAACCAGATGCTGCAGCTACGAACTCCCTTTGATGAGTTATTTTCCGCCGATCCCATACTTGCTCTTGAATTCAAAACAGTCACTGTTGCCCTTGAGAGTACCAGCTTACGACTCTCGGATTTAACTGCCGATCTCAATAATCCAGATAGCTTGGAAGCTGCAGCTCAACAGCACCGTCGCCTTGCGAAGCAGTTCGACGAGCTTCTTACTCGAGCTCGAGAGCTCCCGGGGTTTCGAGGCTTCATGAGACCGAAACAATTTTCAGAGCTCATACCTGCTGCACGCTTCGGACCCGTTGTTGTAGTCAACGTGCATCCGAGTCGATGTGACGCACTCATTTTACGACCCCAAAACGATGAAGTCACACACATCCATCTGCCTGACATATCATATACCAAAGTGGCGGAACTTTACCACCAGATGCAAGGGGCACCACAGACAAGGCAGCAAAGGCCACTACAGAGATTGAGCCACAAGCGCTTTTCTCTTGATGTAATTCTCGCTACACTCTGGCACAAGATAGTGCACCCGGTGCTCACCTCCTTGGGATATGATGTAAGCTTGCTTCATTAATCCACGCTCCAGTTTCTAATAAGATATTTTGTAGAAAAAGCTACCTATCGATCAACTGCCACATATCACCTGGTGCACCACGGGTGCACTTGCGATGCTCCCGATCCATGCCGCCGGTTGCTACTATGATGGAGGCGACAAACTGTTCGAATATGCAGTATCTTCCTACGCACCGACTCTCAGCTCCTTGCTACCCTCCAATACGCGATCTCTCGAGCTTGGCACTATCCTAGCAGTCAGTGAAGATTCGACCCTCCCAGGGACGAAGCGAGAGCTTGCTCACATCAACAAGCATGTGGGAACCGCTTCTTGCCTACGGCTCGAGGGCGAGGTAGCTACAGCTGAAGCAGTGTTAGCCGCGATGGAGCAGCACTCCTCTATCCATTTTGCATGTCACGCCTCTCAGAACCTCGATCAGCCAACCGAGAGCTGCTTCCAGCTATACAACAGGAGGCTGAGCCTTGCGGAGATCACTCAAAGGTCGCTGAAGAACAAAGGTCTGGCGTTCTTGTCCGCATGCCAGACCGCAACTGGGGACCAAAAGTCACCCGATGAGGCAATCCATTTAGCGGCAGGAATGCTGGTAGCAGGATATCCGAGTGTGATCGCCACAATGTGGTCTATCGCGGACGCGGACGCACCTTTAGTAGCCGATGGTGTCTATAGGCAGCTTGCAACGAACGGAAGGCTGGAAGGGGGAAGAGCTGGAAGAGCGCTCCACGCATCAGTGGCAGATCTGCGCAATAGGATTGGAGAGGAAGAGCTGATCCGATGGGTACCGTATATTCATATTGGCGTCTGAGCATAGCCGCATTCTGGACTAAATCGCGTGTCGACTTCTGATGATTTCTGTATATTTATGTTGACCCTACTCCAGTGTTATGTATAAACAGTATAGGCTTTAGATGCGTGCGTATCTCGGGTGTTAAGATGGGGCCAAGAAACCACTCATTTGCATCCAATAGTGAGTCTAGGAATTTGTGGGTACACGTAGGATTGATTTAGAGTATTATCAAGATGCATTTGACCTATAAATATATATCTGATGCGCATATATGCGGTTTGAACCCAAGCTACTGCTCCTAGCGACGTAGGTTGCAGCCAGGTTGGAGCTGGCTGCGGTAGCTTTGGCAGTTTTGGCTCTGCCACAGCCGACTTCACGGGTGCAAAAATGTGATAGGACCAGAAGCCGGCTGCAGCCAAGGTCCCAATTCCCTGATGCTTTTGCCAAGTTGTCGTGAAACATTGCAGTTCTACGGCTGCTAAGGAGTCCCATGAATAGCAGTTGGTAAGTCGTCTCCGAAGCCTCGACTAGATCTCGGGCTGCCGGCAAGAAAGATAGATGGCCTTGTAGCCGACAAGAGCGTAGCCTAGCAGAATTGTTTCCGTGGCATTGTTTATCACAGTGAAAAGCTTT
>JANWGL010002902.1:0-16235 GCA_025200755.1 Ceratobasidium sp. C01 | reverse complement strand
GTGTCTATATAGCGTCTACATGGTGCTACATAGCGTCTACATGATGCTATTTGGTGCTATATAAATGGGACCCCCCTACTTTCTCTACATAGACTACATATGCTATATAGTGGTATATAGCACTATCTAGGTTTTGACAGATTTCCAGATGAAATAAAGTCGTACTTGTCTCTACAGTTGCGTTAGCCCAAGAAGTTCTCGACGAGAAACGTTTCCACAAAGCAATCGGCCCGCCTCTTGTCGAAGTGCGCAATCTCGTCTCCGATGGTCTCTTCACCGCGTACCATGGCGAGAAGAATTGGGGGATCGCGCGTAAGTGCCTTAACTCCATCACGCATATATCCACTTTATAACCGAAATGGCGCGCTTAGATCGTATTCTGATGCCGGCGTTTGGCCCGTTATCTATCAAGGGGATGTTTGACGATATGTTCGAGGTTATTTCTCAGCTTGTCCTCAAGTGGGAGCGCTTTGGTCCGTTGCATACCATTGACCCAACAGATGACTTTACTCGACTTGCATTTGAGACGATGTGAGTGCCTGAAGGGCTGTTACGACAACCTACTGATCATCGAATGCACTTAGCGCGCTATGCACCTTCAACTACCGTCTCAACACTTTTTATACCTTACAAGAGCCTCCTTTCGTCAAGGCTATGGGCGATTTCTTGCTAGAGTCGTTCTTGCGCACTCGTAGGCCAAGAATTGTTCAGGCATTGTCGCACAGCGCCAAAGCGAAATATGCGGCAGATATGGAAGTCATGAATAAGGTGAGCACCCCTATTCCCATCCTAGTAATGAGCTCTGATAGGAGATTTAGCTGGCGGATCAAATTGTTGAGGATAGAAAGAAGCACCCGAGCGATAAGAAAGACTTGTTGAACGCCATGTTACTCGGCAAAGACCCCCAAACCGGTACGTCAATTGACAGCCTTGTGTCATGACACCTTCCGAAACGAGTGACTCTAGGTGAAGGCCTCTCCGAAGCAAACGTCAAATCTCAGATGCTCACTTTCCTCATCGCTGGGCACGAAACCACATCTGGGATGCTTTCATTCGCTATGGCCCATATTCTCAAGAATCCCGAGGTATATGCGAATGTGAGAAACGAGGTCGACGCTGTCTTAGGAAGGGAACCTATTAGGTTCGAACATCTCAGCAAGCTTACTTACATCAACGGTAAGTATCATATCCAATTGCCTCTAGCAATTCCCTACAAGAAAATTTAAGCCGTACTCCGCGAGTCGCTCCGTGTGACGCCAAGCATCGCCCAATTTGGAGTCGAACCCATTAACGATGAGATCATTGGGAACGGGAAATACCTAATTAAAAAGGGGACGCCCGTTCTTGTACTCGCCGATGATATTGGGAGGGACCCTGCTGTGTGGGGTGAGGATGTGAGTCGACGCATATATCAATGGGGGGAATTGAATCTGACTCTATCCTTGTTTAAAGGCCGGGAAATTTGATCCTAATCGTATGTTGGACGGGAAGTTCGAAGCTCTTCCAGTACGTTCATTAGCCTACAGGTGTTCCAAGGGCAATTTGACTGAAAGTTTAACCTTAGCCTAAGGCTTGGCTTCCATTCGGGAGTGGAGCTCGTGCTTGTATCGTAAGTATACCACAAGCTTAATTCATTCGCACACTAATGGCACTGAATTATGTCCGATCTTTAGGGTCGCCCCTTTGCCTGGCAAGAAGCTCTCATTGCCATCGCCACTATTTTCCAAAAGTTCGACTTCACTCCCTCTGATCCTTCATACACTCTCCAGCTCAAGCAAACGCTCACGCTCAAGCCAAAAAACTTCGGGTTCCACGCAATCCCACGTAAAGGGGCACCATCGTTCTCAGTCGCTGCCGCCTCGACCATAACGACCACAGGCGCCCAGCCAGAGAAAGATGTGGGAGGGGGAGAAAGCGGGAAAGCTACACCACTATACGTTTTCTATGGAAGCAACACCGGAAGCTGCGAGGGCTTTGCGCAAAGCGTCGCGTCAGAGGCGGCCGGAAAAGGTACGTTAGGCGGAGTGTAGCAAGATTGCAGTAGGTGGTACTCATTGAGCATACAAGGTTTCCAGGCTACGCTGGGGACCTTGGATAGTGTGGCTGATCACATCCCGAAGGACGGCCCTGTTGTGATCATCACCGCCTCGTTCGAAGGTATATCCCCTGAACTCCACCCTTGTCATCCCTAACTTCTACTCACGCGTACATCTAGGCGAGCCCGCAGATAACGCAGGTCACTTTGTCGAAGCGCTCACCAGCCCGGCAGGACAAGTCGACCTCTCTGGTGTCTCCTATGCCGTCTTTGGCGCTGGCAACCGCGATTGGGCACAGACGTACCAGAGGATTCCAAAGTTGATTGATGCGACACTTGAGAAGAAAGGCGCGAGGAAGCTGCTTGAGCGTGGTGAGGCGGATGCGGGTGGGGATATGTTCACGCAGGGCTTTGAGGAGTGGGAAGAGAGACTGTGGGAGGCGTTGACTAAGGTACGTGATTTACGCTATTCGATATTTCGATCGGGTAACTTACAAGTGTGTACAGGAATACGAGGTGGAGGCGAGGGAGGGAGCAAGTGCGCCTGGCATCGAGGTTAAGTTTGTTGGCACTCCAACTCAGCGAGCCGTCACTCTTCGACAGCTTGATTCGAAGCTGGGCTTGGTGGTTGAGAACCGGGTGCTGACCGCGCCTGGAGCACCTCCTAAGCACCACATTGGTTCGTGCACTGGTCGAGAGACTTTGAATCGACGCTGATATGAGCTATGTTCAGAATTCCAACTACCAGAGGACATGAGCTACCAGGCTGGAGACTATCTTGCTATGTGCGTCTTAGTCCTTAGTACGCTCTAAGGAGATCATGCTGATGCATTGTTGTGTATTTCAGCCTTCCGTCGAATCCTCCAGAGTATGTGCGTCGCGTGCTTGCACGCTTCAAGATTTCCCCGGAACAAGAGGTAACACAAGCTATCTAATAAATATTCATCGACCGAGCTAACATTGTTTCCAGATTGTCTTGAATGTATCTAGGCCAACTACCTTGCCCACTGGGAAGCAAGTCAGCATCTTTGAAGTTCTTTCAGGCTTTGTTGAGATTGGACAAGTCGCCACTCAGCGAAACATTGCTACCATCCTTGAGCATGCCAAGGACCCATCAACCCAGGCCGAACTCAAGTCCATGATATCGAACTACAAGGAGGGCCAATCACACAACAGCAGCATGCTCGACCTGCTCGAGAAGTACCCCGACATCGACCTTCCTCTCGGCGACTTCCTCGCTTCTCTCTCATCTATGCGCTTGCGCCAGTACTCTATCTCCTCCTCACCACTCTGGAACCCGGCTCATGTCACGCTTACCATCGGCGTCGTCGCTCAGGGTCGGTTCCTTGGCGTGGCATCCAACTATCTTGCGAACCTACGCAAAGGTGACCGTGTCCAGATGGCTGTCCGCCCGTCTGCAAAGGCATTCCACCCTCCAGCAGACCCGAGCGTGCCAATGGTGTTGTTCGCTGCTGGATCGGGTATGGCACCGTTCCGGGGATTCCTACAAGAGCGTGCGTCACAGGCAAAGGCTGGACGGCAGGTGGCCAAGTCTATCTTGTTCTTCGGGTGCCGGAAGCCGGATGAAGACTACTTGTATAGCGACAAAGAGCTGAAGGAGTGGGATGCGCTTGGGGTGGTTGACTTGCGTCCTACTTTCTCAAGGGCACAGAGCGAGAGTGGCGGGTACAAGTATGTTCAAGAGTGAGTGCAAGCATATTTCTTGCCCAGCTAAAACAACACTAACTAAGGTACATCGACAGTCGTATCTGGGGAGACCGCGAAGTCGTGCGTGAGCTCTTTAACCGAGATGCCAAGGTATGTAATAATCGATTAGACATTCCATTAACATTCGACTAACGTTTCATCTACTTTCTCTCAGTTCTTTACTTGTGGCGGGAACCAGATCGCGAACGGCATCCGGGGCGCGTGCATTCGTATCATCGCGGAGGGCAAGGAGGATCAAGAACAAGCCATGGAGATTTGGAAGAAGATCCAAAAGGAGCGCTACGCGACTGACGTCTTCGGCTAAATGCGTTATTGCTCAAACACCCAGTCGTTTGTGACAATTGTAATCCTATCGAATTAGAATGTAAACATATAATAACAATTTGCGTGGTTGGTGATGCACTTCTGTGTGGTTGAAACCGTTGAAAATGATGCAAATATGGGAGACAAACGATCGGCTAAATGATTACAAAAACAAAAACCCAGGGTTCGGAGGGTATATTCAAAGACTTGATTCATAAATTGGCCTCTCCAAAGCAAAGGAAGGACCAAGTGCCCGTGTCTCTAGCATCAATCAGTGCTAGGTTCGCATAGCGGTTATAAGTCCCACTGAAATTATGATTATGCCATATATATAATTTGTAAAGATTGTCCTAGCAGCTTCTGTAATTGAGATATTCTAAACCAATCGACTGTCTCGCCAAGGCTAGGAGCTACCACGGCTTAGACGGGTCTTTAGAGTGGCTGGCTCAGCAAACCCGGTTGGCGATCTCTCCAAACGGCGGCCCTTCTCCGAAGTTCTGATTCGAAGGACGGGCCCTGTCTTGCAAGTCAAAGAATATTAGCGAGGGGAGCTCCCCCAACCTCGGTGTCCTAACCATTAATTTTTTAACGCTCAGCCTTATATATCGGCTATATCCCTGTGTGATACAGCTACCCTGAGAATTCAGGTTGAAACCCAAGATTTTCAGGTGGCTGAAAAGACGTCAATTGACCGGCCAAGGCTTGTTTTCTGTGCAAAAGAACATATCTTCTATATATGGCGACTCTCAATTTTTGGATTGAATTATCCCAAAAGGGGAATCCCAAAACTGCTTCTCATTTTTTGGGGAAGTTGGACCTGAAATCCCCCATGTACTTTACCTTGAAATATCGGGATTTCATCCCAAATTTTGGGACATTGCTTTCCAAAGTGCTTCTAGGTATAGGTGCCACACTCTCGGGAATGGCTCGCTAGGTCTTTAGTACTGCGGTGCTCAGATTTGGCTTGGGTGACTATGGTTTCCCTGGTAAAACGAGGGCGCGCGTACGCCCGTTTGTACCAGCGAACCCGCAAGCCAACCTCTTCTCGCCTTGCCGATACGGACTGAAGCGGATCACGGCCCTGCCCCAACGCCCCAAGAGCTGCTTCAAGCCTCTGAGCCTGAACTTCTCAATACCAAAATATATTTGTACGTGTAACCCTTGCCAGTGATTGGGCCGTCAGTTGTATGCGGCCGAAACATGTGAATACACCATATGATGACATAATACTACACCTTCTCTCGGGCCGGAAAGGTTATACTCAGTCGGGGACCGGGCACACTCGAGAGGAATGCCGCCGAGGCTGCGGGGGTTAGCAACGATAGTGACACGCGAAGGCTGGGCAAGAAGCGAAAATCTGGTGGGGATCGTGGCCAAATTGTTATTGGCGAATCAGCCGTGATCCATATAAAAGGCGCCTGCGATCTCGCTCGTCATCTCCTAAATACTTGCTATCTGATTACAGTAACTCAACCACTGCACTCCGAAGGCGAATAGACGATTGAATCGATTATGACAACGCCTATTCCGCAACCTCCTACGATCCCATTTCTCGGAAATCTCACTGATATTGACAGTGAGTGGGCTGAAACTGACAACTCTATGCAGTGTTCTATGCTCTAATAATAATCTCGCTTTCTACAGCTGAACTTCCTGCGAGATCCTTCTCTGTTCTTGCGAAGCAATATGGAGAAATATTCCGCTTGAATTTCATGGGTGCGTCACTCTAGTGACTTCATTTAAGCACTAGACTTACCCTCACCACAGGCAGAGAAGTCATATTTGTATCCTCGGTCGCACTAGCCCAAGAAGTTCTCGACGAGAAACGTTTTCATAAAGCAATCAGCGCGCCTCTCGCCGAAGTGCGCAATCTCGTCGCTGATGGTCTCTTCACCGCGTATCATGGCGAGAAGAATTGGGGGATTGCGCGTAAGTGCCCTATCTCTATCTTGCATAAATTTACTATTAGTAACGGAGATTGCGCATTTAGATCGTATCCTGATGCCGGCGTTTGGCCCGTTATCTATCAAGGGGATGTTTGACGATATGTTCGATGTTATTTCTCAGCTTGTCCTCAAGTGGGAGCGCTTCGGTCCGTTGCATACCATTGACCCAACAGATGACTTTACTCGGCTTGCATTCGAGACGATGTGAGTCCCTGCAGGGCTGTTATAACGGCTTACTGACTATCCGATGCACCTAGCGCGCTATGCACCTTCAACTACCGCCTCAACACATTCTATACCTTACAAGAGCCTCCTTTCGTTAAGGCTATGGGGGATTTCTTGTACGAGTCGTTCTTGCGCTCTCGTAGGCCAAGTGTCGTCCAGGCATTGTCGTACAGCTCCAACGCAAAATACGCAGCGGATATGGATATCATGAACAATGTGTGTACACCTATCCTCTACTATCTCAATAACGGGTTCTGATAGGGGAGTTAGCTGGCGGATCAAATTGTTGAGGACAGAAAAAAGCATCCTAACAGTAAAAAAGACTTGCTGAACGCCATGTTGCTCGGTAAAGACCCCCAAACTGGTACGTTAATCTGCGGCCTTGTGTCAGGACACCTTCTGAAACGAGTAATTCCAGGTGAAGGTCTTTCCGAGGCAAACGTGAAAGCTCAGATGCTCACTTTCCTCATCGCCGGGCACGAAACCACATCTGGGATGCTTTCATTCGCTATGGCCCATATTCTCAAGAATCCCGAGGTGTATGCAAAAGTTAGAAACGAGGTCGATACTGTTTTGGGGAGAGAGCCCATCAGGTTCGAGCACCTCAGCAAGCTTACTTACATTAACGGTGAATATCATCACCAAATATCGGTGTAGCAACTTTCCTAACATGGACTTTAAGCCCTCCTTCGCGAGTCGCTCCGCGTGACGCCTAGCATTAGCCAAATTGCGGTTGAGCCAGCCAGCGATGAAACCGTTGGGGGCGGGAAATACACGATTAAAAAGGGGACGCCTATTGTTGTGCTCGCCGGTGAGATTGGGAGGGACCCTACCGTGTGGGGCGAGGAGGTAGGTCAACGCATATATCAACGACTAGGTTGAGTCTCACGATATCTCGGATTAAAGCCCGGGAAATTTGATCCCAATCGTATGTTGGACGGGAAATTCGAAGCCCTTCCGGTACGTCCGTTAGCCTATGAGAATGCTAAGGCAATTTGGCTCAGATTTTGGATTTTAGCCCAAGGCTTGGCTTCCATTCGGAAATGGGGCTCGTGCTTGTATCGTAAGTATATCACAGACCTAATTACTTCACGCACTGGCACTACTCAATTACACTCCATCTCTAGGGTCGTCCTTTTGCGTGGCAAGAAGCTCTCATCGCTGTCGCAACCATTTTCCAAAAGTTCGACCTCACGCCTTCCGATCCGTCCTACACACTCCAACTCAAGCAAACACTCACGCTCAAGCCGAAGAACTTTGGGTTCCACGCAATTCCACGTGAAGGGGCTCCATCGTTTTCTGTTGCCGCCGCATCCACTATGACGACAACGGGCGCCCAGCCAGGGAAAGCCGTTGTGGGAGGGGGAGAAAACGGAAAGGCCACACCTCTGTACGTATTTTATGGAAGTAACACAGGAAGCTGTGAGGGTTTCGCGCAAAGCGTAGCCTCGGAGGCAGCTGGGAAAGGTAGGTTGTTTAAAGCATGATAAGATTCTGAGGATGGGACTCACGCGGAATGAAAGGTTTCCGGGCTACGCTTGGAACATTGAATAGTGTGGCTGATCACATCCCGAAGGATGGTCCCGTTGTGATCATCACTGCCTCTTTCGAGGGTACGCCTCCTACACCCTATCATTCATACCCCTAACTTACGCGCGTATATAGGCGAGCCCGCAGACAACGCAGGTCATTTCGTCGAAGCGCTCACGAGTCCAGCGGGACAAGCCGACCTCTCTGGTATCTCCTATGCCGTCTTTGGCGCTGGAAATCGCGATTGGGCGCAGACATATCAGAGGATTCCAAAATTAATCGATGGGACACTCGAAAAGAAAGGTGCGAGGAAGCTGCTTGAACGTGGCGAGGGAGATGCGGGCGGGGATATGTTCACGCAGAGCTTTGAGGAATGGGAGGAGAAGCTCTGGGAGACATTGGCCAAGGTAGGAGATTTGTGCTACCCAAAATTCTAGTCCCAGAACTCACAAGTGTGTACAGGAGTACGAGGTGAAGGCGCAGGAGGGAACCAGCGCGCCTGCCGTTGAGGTTCAGCTTGTCGGCAGTCCCACCGAACGAGCTGCCACGCTTCGACAACCTGATTCGAAGCTGGGCTTAGTGGTGGAGAATAGAGTGCTGACCGCGCCTGGAGCCCCTCCCAAACATCACATTGGTTCGTGTAATAGTTGGGAGCCATTATATCGACGCTGATATTGGCTATCCCCAGAATTCCAACTACCGGAGGACATGAGCTACCAGGCTGGAGACTATCTCGCTATGTGCGTCTTAGTACCTAGTATGCTCTGAGGGTGTCATGTTAATTTTTTTTGTGTGTTTCAGTCTTCCATCCAACCCTCCCGAGTACGTGCGTCGCGTGCTTGCGCGCTTCAAGATATCTCCGGAACAAGAGGTGATGCAACTCACCTAATGGACGTTCATCAGTTGAACTAACATTATTTTCAGATGGTGTTGAATGTTTCCGGGCCGACCACACTGCCCACTGGTAAACAAGTCAGCATCTTCGAAGTTCTTTCAGGCTTCGTCGAGATCGGACAAGTTGCTACTCAGCGCAACATCGCTACCATTCTCGAGCATGCCAAAGACCCGTCCACCCAGGCCGAACTCAAGTCCATGATATCGAACTATAAGGAGGGCCAATCCCACAACAGCAGCATGCTCGACCTTCTCGAGAAGTACCCCGACATCGAGCTTCCTCTCGGCGACTTCCTCGCTTCTCTCCCATCTATCCGCTTGCGCCAGTACTCCATTTCTTCCTCGCCGCTCTGGAACCCGACCCATGTTACGCTTACTATTGGCATCGTCGCTCAGGGGCCATTCCTCGGGGTGGCATCCAACTATCTCGCCAACCTACGCAAAGGTGACCGCGTGCAGATGGCTGTCCGCCCATCTGCAAAGGCATTCCACCCTCCAGCAGACCCGAGCGTGCCAATGGTGTTGTTCGCTGCCGGGTCGGGTATGGCACCGTTCCGAGGATTCCTACAAGAGCGCGCGGTGCAGGCAGAGGCTGGGCGGCAGGTGGCCAAGTCGGTCCTATTCTTCGGATGCCGGAAGCCGGATGAGGACTACTTGTATAGTGACAAGGAGCTGAAGGAGTGGGATGCGCTTGGGGTTGTTGACTTGCGTCCTACATTCTCGAGAGCGCAGAGCGAGAGTGAGGGGTACAAGTATGTGCAAGAGTAAGTTCAAACATTGATGTATTCGGCCGAGGTTACGCTGACCGGGGTGCATTGGTAGTCGTATCTGGGGAGACCGTGAAGTCGTGCGTGACCTCTTCCACCAAGGCGCGAAGGTATACATTAATCTATCAAACTTCACATTGACTCTCGACTAACGTTTGTCCTACTTGCTCTCAGTTCTTTACTTGCGGCGGCAACCAGATCGCGAATGGTATTCGGGATGCATGTATTCGTATCATCACGGAGGACGAAGAGGATCAAGACAAAGCTATGGAGATGTGGAAGAAGATCCAGATTGAGCGTTACGCGACTGACGTCTTCGGCTAAATACGCCACTACTTAAGTTGCGAAGGTCGTGGTGCTTGTAATTGTCTTGAATGTAAATGTAAATATATAATAGCGATTTACACAGTTGATGACACACATTCGTATGGTTGAAAACATAGAAAACGGTACGGGCACAGAACACAGACCATCGGCTACAACATTACAAGAGCAAAAACACACGGACGATATGGTTTTAGTTGACAACCTCAAAGGCAAACTCATCTCTGAGTTTTCGAAGGGCAGAGGTGTTACCGCAAATTGTATCGAGAGGTGTTTGATTTGTTTAGACCATGCGGATGAGGAGCCTAATCCTGAGGACTTGCGGGCTACGAGTTGCAGTCGTATGTTCCATAAATACTGAAGTGATCGGCGTGCTCCATCTGAAATCTCTATCGCTCCATTCCTAATTGTTTGTTCGGTTACAGCTTGATGAAAGCTAGTCGAAACAACCGTCCCGCTTGTCGTTCCAAAGCCGTCAACACAACATCTCCACCAATACCAACAGAACCCTCCTCCACACCCGTCCCACCGACTGTGTAACATGATTCAGCACACTCCCAACCCCCTAAAAGCAACCATCCCCGACCATACTTCACCTCATGCCTCTTACTTGTGTCTTCTGACTTCATTTTTGGCCCGCTCTCTCTCGCTCGCTCCAATACCCGCACGTGTGCCTGGAAAGTCCACATTGGCTTTCATGTAGATTATATGCCATTTTATTTATTTATTTACTAATTCATCTGGGTCTCCCGCTTGGTGTTGGCTGTCATAGCATGCGAGCCATGGTTCCCTCCAGGCGCTGAATTAAGTGGGTAGAACCAACGTAACCGTTAAGTTTCTGATATTCAACCTCATGTATAGGTTACCGGTATAGACGGCACTCTCCAAAGCACGGCCCGCCGGGTCTTTAAACCGGAGTACTCCAGTCCGGCTTGTGTGCCTACACTTTTTGTAGTATACACCCGCTCGCACAGCGGGCAGTGGGCCCGATGTCGGGCCCGCTGCCCGATCTCTTCTCGGCTTGTCTGCATGAGCCGACGTGCATCACGACCCAGCCCTAATGCTTCAAGCTGATCTTCTCAGTATCAAAATATCTCCGTGCGTGTAAACCTTGGCTGCGATTGGCTATGCCCGGCTGCCGTTGGCTATATGCGGCATAACACGTGAATGAACCGAAGGCTGACATAATACAACACCTTCTCTCGGGCCGGAAATGGTTACGTAGCCAGTCGGAGACCGGGCATATTCAAGAGTGCGCCGCCGAGGTTGCGGCAGTCGACAACGATAGTAACGCGCGAAGGCTAGGCAGGAGGCGAAAATAGGATGGAGACCGGGATTTGACGTCGCCTGGTGGTTCTTGGCGAATCAGCTGCGAGACGTATAAAAGGCGCTGGTGATCTCACTCCTCGTCTCCTTAACACTTGCTATCTGATTGGCCTGCCCACCACCACATCTCAAAGGGCGAATAGCTGAATCGACTATGACCACGCCTATTCCGCAACCGCCTGCTATCCCATTTCTTGGGAATATCACTGATATTGAAAGTGAGTAAGCTCAAGTTGACGAGATCACACAGTGTTCGAATAATAACGTCGCTATCCGTAGCTGAACTTCCTTCGAGGTCGTTCTCCCTTCTTACTCAACAGTATGGAGAGATATTCTGCTTGAACCTATTAGGTGCGTTGCTCTCAGGATTTCGGCCGAGTACTGCATCTCACCCTCAGCTCAGGCAAGGAAGTCGTATTCGTCTCCACAGCCGCGCTAGCCCGTGAAGTTCTCGACGAGAAACGGTTCCATAAAGCAATCGGTGCGGCCCTTGTCGAAGTGCGCAACCTCGTCTCCGATGGTCTCTTCACCGCGTACCATGGCGAGAAGAATTGGGGGATTGCGCGTAAGTAACCTTATCTCCACTTTGCATAGACTCACTTCGAGTAACTGAGATTGCGCATCCAGATCGCATCCTGATGCCGGCGTTTGGCCCGTTATCTATCAAGGGGATGTTTGACGATATGTTTGATGTTATTTCCCAGCTCGTTCTCAAGTGGGAGCGCTTTGGTACATTGCATACCATTGACCCTACGGACGATTTTACTCGGCTTGCATTTGAGACTATGTGAGTACTTGAAAGGCTACTATAGTTACTTCTAATTATCGGACGTGCCTAGTGCGCTATGCACCTTCAACTACCGTCTCAATACTTTTTATACCTTGCAAGAGCCTCCTTTCGTCAAGGCTATGGGTGATTTCTTGCTGGAATCGTTCTTGCGCTCTCGCAGGCCAACTATCGTCCAAGCACTGTCATACAGCGCCAAAGCGAAATATGCGGCTGATATGGAAGTCATGAACCAAGTGAGCGCTCCTACCCTCGATGATTCTAATAATCGATTCTCATGAGAGGTTAGCTCGCGGATCAAATCGTGGAAGATAGAAAGAAGCACCCGAGCGAAAAGAAAGACCTGCTAAACGCCATGCTCCTTGGCAGAGACCCCCAAACTAGTACGTCGGCCACTAAGCTCCATACCATGGTAAATACTGAAATGAGATTTTAGACGAAGGCCTCTCCGAAGAAAACGTCAAAGCCCAGATGCTTACTTTCCTTATTGCCGGACACGAGACCACATCTGGGATGCTTTCATTCGCTATGGCCCACATTCTCAAGAATCCTGAAGTGTACGCGAAAGTACGACAGGAGGTTGACACTGTTTTAGGAAGGGAACCTGTCAGGCTCGAGCATCTCAGCAAGCTTACTTACATTAACGGTAAGTACCATCTTCAACTGCTTCAATGCCTACTTGACTGACTTGACTGTTAAGCCCTGCTTCGCGAGTCGCTCCGTGTGACACCAAGCATTGGCCAGTTTGCGGTTGAACCGATCAACGATGAGATTGTTGGGAACGGGAAATATCTGATTAAAAAGGGGACGACTGTTGTTGTTCTCGCTGGCGAGATTGGAAGAGATCCCGCTGTGTGGGGTGAGGACGTAAGTCAACGCATATATCAACAAGAAGAATTGAATCTCACGCTATCTTTCAAAGGCCGGGAAATTTGATCCCAATCGTATGCTGGACGGGAAGTTCGAAGCTTTGCCGGTACGTCCGTTAGCTTACAGATATGTCAAGAGTAATCTGACTGAAAGGTTGAAATTTAGCCCAAGGCTTGGCTTCCATTCGGAAGTGGTGCTCGTGCTTGCATTGTGAGTCTTAATTCATTCGCACACTAACACCACTAAATTATTTCCCATCTCTAGGGTCGCCCCTTTGCCTGGCAAGAAGCTCTCATCGCCGTCGCCACCATTTTCCAAAAGTTCGACCTTACGCCCGCAGATCCATCCTACACCCTCCAGCTTAAACAGACGCTTACGCTCAAGCCTAAAAACTTCGGGTTCCACGCGATCCCACGTAAAGGAGCTCCGTCATTTTCAGTCGCCGCCGCATCCACCCAAACGACTTCGGGCGCCCAGCCAGGGAAAGACGTTGTGGGAGGGGGAGATAATGGGAAGGCTACACCCCTATACGTGTTCTACGGAAGCAACACCGGAAGCTGCGAGGGCTTTGCGCAAAGCGTGGCGTCAGAGGCGGCTGGGAAAGGTACGTTTTGTAATGAGTGATATAATTTTAGTCTCTGTGCTTACGGGGAGTACAAGGTTTCCGTGCTACGCTTGGGACGTTGAATAGTGTGACCGATAATATCCCGAAGGGCGGCCCTGTCGTAATAATCACCGCCTCTTTCGAGGGTAAGCCCTGTTTACCTTACCCTTCTTACTCCTGCCTGGTACTAACGCATACATCCAGGCGAGCCCGCGGACAACGCAGGCCATTTTGTTGAAGCGCTCACGAGTCCAGGGGGAGAAGCTGATCTTTCTGGTATCTCCTATGCCGTCTTTGGCGCTGGAAATCGTGACTGGGCACAGACATATCAGAGGATCCCAAAGTTGATTGATGCGACGCTTGAGAAGAAAGGCGCGAGGAAGCTGCTTGAGCGTGGTGAGGCGGATGCGGGTGCGGATATGTTTACGCAAAGCTTTGAGGAGTGGGAGGAGAAGCTATGGGAGACGTTGACCAAGGTACGAGATTCGTGTAATCCGATCTTTCGGCCGCGGAACTCACAAATGCGTACAGGAGTACGAGGTGAAGGCGAAGGAGGGAACAAGCGCGCCCGCCGTTGAGGTTCAGCTTGTCGGCAGTCCCACTGAGCGAGCTACCACGCTTCGGCAGCCTGATTCAAAGCTTGGTTTGGTGGTTGAGAATAGATTGTTGACTGCACCTGGAGCCCCTCCCAAACATCATATCGGTTCGTACGCTGCGATCACTGAGGCGCTATGTTCATGCTGATCCGTAATATTCGCAGAATTCCAACTACCGGAGGACATGAGTTACCAAGCTGGAGATTATCTTGCTATGTGCGTCTTGATGTCTAGTATGCAGCAGAGGGCTTCTATTAATACCCTGTTATATATTTCAGTCTTCCGTCGAACCCTCCGGAGTACGTGCGTCGCGCGCTCGCGCGTTTCAAGATCTCCCCGGAACAAGAGGTAATGCAAACCAATAAATAAATATGCGTAAGTTGAGCTAACATTGTTCTCAGATGGTGTTAAACGTATCTGGGCCGACCACGTTGCCCACTGGCAAGCAAGTCAGCATCTCCGAAGTTCTTTCAGGATTTGTTGAGATTGGACAAGTCGCCACTCAACGAAACATTGCTACCATCCTTGAGCACGCCAAGGACCCATCAACCCAGGCCGAACTCAAGTCCATGATATCGAACTATAAGGAGGGCCAATCCCACAATAGTAGCATGCTCGACCTTCTCGAGAAGTACCCCGATGTCGAGCTTCCTCTTGGTGTCTTCCTCGCTTCTCTCCCATCTATGCGCTTGCGCCAGTATTCCATTTCCTCCTCACCACTCTGGAACCCGACCCATGTTACACTCACCATCGGCGTCGTCGCTCAAGGGCCATTCCTTGGTGTGGCATCTAACTACCTCGCTAACCTACGCAAAGGCGACCGTGTCCAGATGGCCGTACGCCCATCCGCAAAAGCATTCCACCCTCCAGCAGACCCGAGCGTGCCAATGGTGTTGTTCGCCGCTGGGTCGGGTTTAGCGCCGTTCCGAGGGTTCCTACAAGAGCGAGCGTCTCAAGCAAAGGCTGGACGGCAGGTGGCCAAGTCTATCTTATTCTTTGGGTGCAGGAAGCCGGATGAGGCCTACCTGTATAGTGACAAGGAGCTGAAGGAGTGGGACGCACTCGGGGTTGTTGACTTGCGACCTACTTTCTCGAAGGCGCAGGACGAGAGTGGGGGGTACAAATATGTACAAGAGTGAGTTCAAGTGGTTACTTTGTCCACCTGAAACCACACTGACCGGGGTGCATTGGTAGTCGTATCTGGGGAGACCGTGAAGTCGTGCGTGACATCTTCCACCAAGGTGCCAAGGTATGCGGTAATCTATCGAACTTTACACTAACGCGCGACTAACGTTTGTCCTACTTGCTCTCAGTTCTTTACTTGCGGCGGCAATCAGATCGCAAATGGTATCCGTGACGCATGTATTCGCATCATCGCGGAGGGCAAGGAGGATCAAGACCAAGCTATGGAGATCTGGAAGAAGATCCAGACTGAGCGTTATGCGACTGACGTCTTTGGCTAAATGCGCCACTGCGCGCACAACTCAGACCTTGTGAGGCTCTTGATTGTATTGAATATAAACATATAATAGCAAATGGGTAGTTGATGATACACCTTGTGTGATTGAAACCAGCAGAACAAAACTACAATACAAATACACGAGACAAACAATAGGCTTTGTCACCATGAAAAAATACCAGAAAAAGGACCCGCGAATTAGTTAATCGCAATACGTTCAGCGGCGGGCTCCGCAATCTTCGGGATATGAAGTGTTAAGATCCCATCAGCGAGCTCAGCCGAAGCCTTCTTCCCGTCCACTCGCTGAGGGAGCCAGAGAGTGTGAATCAACGACGACCGGAACTCAGACTCCGCGGGTGTACCAGCGTCCGACCGGACGACATCTACGGAACAGGGGTCAGTACTGGTAAGAGACGGCGAGGTCAAAATTGGTATCGTACCTTGCGTCGTATTCTCAGCCCCGTCCGTCTCCGTTGGTTCAATAGCGGGCGCCGCTGCCTTAGCCGTACGATGCACTCGACCCTTGATGGCGAGGGACTGTCCGTTGTTCCCGAGGCGGACGTCTAGGTTCTCCTTCTGCACTCCAGGAAGCTCGGCCTGTATGACGATGCCGTTGCCTTCCTCCGAGATTCCAACCGCGGACTGGCGCTGGAACGAGAACGGATCGAAGGTGGTGGATCAGACACAGGATAGGGGAGCGGACATAAATGGGTCCTCGAGAAGACGGAAGAGGGGACGGAAGTCATTGAGGAGGCTACGAGTAAGTGACATGATCGAGTGAGTAGAGTAGAACTAGCTCGAGTAAGCGTTGAGTAGAGCACGTACACTGGCGTGGGAAAGT
>JANWGL010002901.1:0-18302 GCA_025200755.1 Ceratobasidium sp. C01 | reverse complement strand
TAACGCAAGGCGCGCACCCACTCCAACGCGCGTCCAAGCAGCTGTTATCACGCAGAACCACCGCCTCTTCCCTGAGCAGCAGCTTTTGAGACCTAATCCCCCGCTCCACCCCTCTTGCGCGCCGTAAACCCAGTAGACCCAGGCGTTGGGCCTTTTGCCCACATACTATTTTGGGACCCACTCACCCTCCTCCCTTCGTGCACAACAGCAGGCGGGGGTAACACCAAAGGCACATGTCGCATAGGGTCGGCAGACAAAGCCGTAACTCTAGGCGATGACGGATGGCGCACCAGCTCGAGAGCAGGAGTGTTCGAATATCCAGTGGGCATACCGGGCTGCAGAGGTTTCGGCACTGAATACTTGGTTGGCAGGAACGAGCACACAGTCTTGTTCTCCATCCGGGCTGCGGTGTTCTGGCGAGAAGCAAACAGTCGCGCGGCGAAAACCCGATCCGCCGCTAGTCGGCGACTGGTTTGTAGTCCGGCATAAAAGGGAGCGCGACAGGATTGGGTGTCACGCTGGACCTAGGAGGTATCTTGTATGCCCAGATGCTGGATCCGAGTGTTCCCGGGCTTGGTGGCTCCTCTCCGGGTTCGATGGTCGGAGTTGGATAAGCGTTGGAGACTGCATCAGGGGAGGCGCCACAGTGAAAAACAAAATCCAGGTCCAAAGGTGGTAGCGTAGCTCCATCATCCACTTCATGCGCGCCTTCTTCAAGACCATGCTCTCCAGAACAAATCGAAATATCCATATCGCAGCTCCCAGCGCTCTGAGTCGGACTTATATCTCCAGTATCCGGATGGTCCACAACTTATCATGACATTTGGTTGTCTTGAATTATCTAAATCCCGTCCCAGGTGGTTACAATCACCCACGTATGTTTCATGGGTTTCATAGTCACAACCCGTCATAACCACCTCCACCAAAACCCGGATGAGACCCTAATAGATATTTCCTTGGACTGCGCAAGTTCCGTAGAAAAAAAGACTGGAAATAGGCAAGTGTGCTCTGTCTCAAAAGTACTCAGCTCATACTGTGCTTTCGCAACGGAAGCAAGAACAGAGTACTGCTGCACAGGTGCTACCTTATCTGCTTGTTCTTTCGCCAAGCATCGACCTTCGCGTTCAGCCTTTAACCCATGGTAATCACAACCACGGCCCCGTTTATACACTGGGGGTTCGATTTCGATAGGCGTCGTAACAGGAGCTCAATTCCCAGAAGACTTGATTTAGCGAGTACAGGACGAGCAGTTGAATTCTATTTTCGTATCAAACGCGTTGGGGAACATCGATTCGACGCTAAAGCTGAAACGTCAACAAGTCAATTAACAGAGTCAGTGCGACTCGAGCAGGACTCACTCTTGGTGACTGTGAACGCGAACCAAGCTGGATCTAGCGCGACTTTATGTTATTTTTGCGAGGAGGCGTTTTGGACATGTGGAAGTGGGGAAGCAGGATCCGACGACCCTCTAGAAGATTTTCGGTCCCGACCTAGCACCGAAATGGACTCGGCGAAACGAGCAACATTCTTTGAGTTTGCGCGGCTTAACATAAAATACTTCAGTATCACACTATACACGTAGGCCAAAAGGCGTACCAGATGCAATAGTCCTTTCGGAAGAGCGCAACCGGCGTAGACGTGCTGGTGTGAGTGGGCGTGAGGAGATACTTGAACGAGCTCGTAGTAATAGGAGCGTTAGCCATCCATATCATTGTTTGCGGTGACCATTTTGGGCGCATTGGACGGTATTAGTCTGGTCGCGGAAGTAACGCTTGATAAGTGAAGAGGTGTGAGAACGAGACGACCTCTTCCCGTCGAGCTCATCCCGTGCCAAAGGAAAGTTCTGTAAAAGCTACGCGGAAGCCCGAGTCATTCTAAGATAGAGCGAAAAGCAGTGCGTGCCTTACCTCGAGCTACCAGTGGGGTACGAATACAGCCAACGTGATTGGGAGACCTTAGTGCAGCGTGCCTTTGAACGGGTAGCGCACGGCGGGGACCGTTGCGTTTCCGAGCGAGCGAGTTGGAGCAATCTAGGAAGGTCGTATAACGCGGCCATGTGCATTTGGTTGCCTTCTTGAATAGACGCTCGGGGGACCATATAACCCGATCACCGAGAAAGGCATTATTTGCAATGGCGATTGTAGTTGAAGAACGAGTGGATGGAAAGGTTGATCAAACCTTGTTCGAAGATGTTGTGATCGAGACTGCTCCACTAAGATCGGCGATGCCTGCGATCGGGTGTAAGCTAAATTTAGGACATCGATCGACCCACGTGGCTGTGATCACGATCGGTTCCTCGTTCCATTCACTACTGTCCCGGTGCCGAGCTTGCCACGCTACTAAAGCGAGGATGAACGGGTTCCAGGTAGTCCCCGGGGTGCAACCCGCTCGAGTGGAAGTGAGCCGTGCTTTGAGCACTTTCATGTAAGCTGTGCCGGTGATGAGCGGGCTCCGAATGGCGTTTGCGTTACCCCGGGTACCCAGTGCTTCAGCATAGGTAGCCATATTGGCCCCGCTGCGCACGCCTCGGTGGGAGGCGTCGGAGCGCATCCGAGAGAATTGAGGATCGTGCAGAATAGTATTATTATGCTATATCTTTACTCAACCGCGTCCTAGCTCAATTAATCCACCCAGTCAGGATATACATCATTCTCAACGCACTAAGATACCCACGAACCACTTATCCAACCCACCCACACCCTACAGCAGAATAAATCTAGCGTAACCATCAGCGGGCGCAACAGAAAAGCGGCACACCGAACACCTGCCGACGATCCGTATAGGTATCCGTCATATAAGCGAGGCGAGGTGGACCATTACTCTTGCGAACCTTAGGCTTATGCGTGAGTAGCTATAGAGGAATGTTGATATAATTTCTAGTAAATTTCGCTAGCAAGCTACTGGAGCTACGTTCGACGAGAGAGGAAGGTGAGATGGTATCTTAAGCTAACCTAGCAATATAAACCTCAAATTCGTATTGACTACTGCGCCTTGGCGGGCTCTTCTCAAGGATTTCTTGCGACCTCTCGAGCTCTGCTGAAACTTACAAACGCGCTTTCTAAACGGCGTCCTTGGCATTTCTAGCAAAGATGCGGATCGCGTAGTGGATGTCTGACGGAACGATGTCCTAGACCTTGAGGGGACGTGCATCAGCGGAGCGGATGGCGACCCGGAGGATGATCTATTAGAGTGGTTTCAGTCACCACAAGGTCATATATTCACGGGGCGAAATAATTCGTACCTGCCTTGGGCGAACGCACGTGGCCTTTGAACCAAAAATTGAGCTCAAATGTCTGAAACCTGAGATGACGGTGCACGAAGCAAAAAAAGCATCATGGGCGATGAACACCCGCTGTTTCGCTGGGTATTTGGACGCGACACGGTATCTAGTGGTGTAAATCGTTTCCCAACCCGGGAATGTAGGGAACTCGAGGCAGGGATGGTTGAAATGATCGTCGGGTAGCTTATTGAACGTGGTCAGCCGGTTTTGGTCTCTCGAGGGGAATGGTCATGTGAGTATCCATCAAAATTACTATGAGACGAGGGGAACCCACACCTCGCTGCTGAAATAAATCTTCATACAATTTTGGATATCTGGAAAACCTGTGTCAGGAATCGCGTCCACTACACCCCAAACGTCGACTCAATACTCGAACATGTCAAAATAGATTGTGAATTCTCGCCTGGGGGTCGCGAAAATTGTTTCGCGAATGCTCGTGAGCAAGCACAGTCCGGCCTAGGTTAGAGCCGAAGCCGCGCGCCGCATCGTGGTGCCATTTTCGGGCCTCTGTATCTCTAGCAAAGGCGAGAATGGTGGAATGGATTTCGGGCGGGACGAGATGGGTGAGGGTTAATATTGAATAATAAACTGTCCGACGCTGACCTTAGATGCCGGCGACCGACGAGTCGCGTCACTAAATGTACGATTGTAGAAAGCGGTTAGCAGATCCCAATCTCACTGTGCCCGTCGCTGTTTGTTAGTGTTTTTATTTCACTCTTTCCTCTCGGAATTTACCTACAAAGGGTTCCAAACATCTGAAATTCACCGTGTGCGACCGCATGAGAAAACTGGAACACTCAACGAAATGAATAGTGCTCTGGTTGAGTCAAGTTTCGTATACAGTAGTGGGCTGTTACATCAGGAAGAAGGCCTAAGTGGAAGGTGCTGGAGCTCTCTGGGGAGGGGTTATGGAACGCGGAAGAAATTAACTATCTTCTTTGAAGAGACGTTCGGCAAGGCTATAGTTCTGTGTGTTCGGCGTTGGTAGTGGTGGCTAAGAAGAATGTGGATGGATAAGGAGGTCCAATTGAAATGGGTCAATGACGCCTGAGATAAATTAAAATGAGTAGGGATATGGCTGTGCTAATGACGGGCGCTTATCTCCTGATGGCTCCCACGTTGAGCTCGCGCTCCCCTTCCTTGTTATCTACTGCCACTGCAAATGCCTCTTCGCGCAAAGATAAAACAG
Source organism: Ceratobasidium sp. C01 (assembly GCA_025200755.1). Taxonomy (NCBI): domain Eukaryota; kingdom Fungi; phylum Basidiomycota; class Agaricomycetes; order Cantharellales; family Ceratobasidiaceae; genus Ceratobasidium; species Ceratobasidium sp. C01. The sequence continues at coordinate 13,833 of JANWGL010002901.1, read as the reverse complement.
GGCGTCCGTAACGTGAAAGAACTCCTTCATATCTCTTCTCGCGGTCATACACTTCGGCAGTCACCTGCCCCCCCAACAAATAACCATGGACAACATAATGGCCTTGGACCCTCCGCCGTGAATATGGTGCCAGCGCCATTGGGTCCGAATAGTCCTCCCGCACCTAACACCGAGCGAAGTGCCAAAACCACGGCATGGGCTGGGCTCAAGACCACGATCCGACTGTTGAATGAGAGCGCCGACGCATTCGGACCACTCAAGTCCGCGGTGGGAGGAATCTATCGATGCATAGAGATATTTGAGGTCTGTACGCCAACTGAATACGCCTGCCGCCCATGTGTCTGAGATGTTGCCTCGATCCAGCGCGCTGCTCAAAGTCGCGAGGACTACGAGACACTTGCGACCGATTTAGACTTTATTTGCAGAGATCTCACTGGGTATCTCAGTGGATCCACGCCCCCCACAATGACGTCTAGTATCGATAGCTTGGCCAAGTAGGTGAAATAGGAGGGACTGAATATCATTCTGACCTCTTTGTTAAAGGTGTATCGACCGAGAGATAATGTTTGTTTGGGAGAAACAGCAGAGAACTCGCCTAGGGCAGATTGCCGAAGCGATGGAGGACTCGGAGGAGGTAGTGCTGTGTTATTCTAGAATCCAACGACTCCTGGAGCGTCTCATGGTAAGAACTATATTCTTAGACATTTATCTGAGACTGAGGGCCGTTTAGCGTAATGCGAATATGGAGTCTTGGAAAATCGTCGATGAGCAAGCAACGGTATGTAACAACTGGTCTGCGACGCAGTTACTAACAAAACCGAGGGTCCGGACAGACCAACCGATTGAAGGGCCTTCCTTATTCCCCGGCAGCGAAGTACCATTCGGCGGAGTCTGCTAACCTACGCGGGGAGGGATGCACGGAGAACACCCGCGTCGATGTCTTGGAAGCGCTGCGCAGCTGGGCCTGTAACGACCAGAAGGAGAAGATATACTGGTTGAACGGCATGGCTGGAACTGGCAAGACCACGATCGCAAACAGCCTCTGTGCTGAACTGGAGAGTACTCGCACGCTGGCCGCGAGTTTCTTTTGCTCGCGGCAGCTGCCGAGTTGCAACGACGTGAACCGGATCTTTCCCTCTATCTCGTATCAGCTGGCGCTATTTTCTCTCCCCTTCCGGCATGCTTTGTCTCGTGCACTTGAACAAAACTCGGATGCGCATAATCAACTGCTCCCGGAACAATTTGAACAGCTGATCGCCGAGCCTCTACGGCAGGTCAAAGACACCGTGCCTAACGATCTCGTAGTCGTCATGGATGCTCTGGACGAATGCGTCGACCAGAACGGCGTAGATCGAGTCTTGGAAACTTTGTTCTTACACGCCTCTGACTTGCCAATCAAGTTCTTTGTGACTAGTCGACCCGAGTCAAAAATCCGCGATCGCATGGATAAGCCGGGCGCTGAGATGATTCGATCTGTTCTTCACCTTCACAATCTCGATCGTTCGATTGTCCGCGAGGATATCAAGACGTATCTGACGGTCAAACTTAAGCGCATGAAGCTTCCTTCCGAAACTCTTGATCGGCTTGTTAGCCAGTCAGGTGTCTTATTCATCTACGCCGCCACTCTCGTGCGTTACATCGGAGCCGACAACTTCTCGAGAAGCGCCGAGAGACTGAGGCTGATATTGACGCCTAGTCCGTCATTGAGCAGCAAAGACAGGACGATTGACGAGCTGTACAACACGATACTGCACGCGGCGTTTGACAACGCCGATCGAGACGAACGTGATAAGGGCGATATGAAGCGTGTACTGCATACAGTGGTTTGTGCGCAGGAGCCGCTCACAGTTAAAGTCATGGCCGGGTTACTTGGACTGGATGCGACAAGCTCGATACGCCCGGCGTTGCGGCCACTATATTCACTGCTGCATGTCTCAGAGGCGGAAGAGCTGGTCACCTCACTCCACCAGTCCTTCCCGGACTTCTTGTTCGATCAGGCTCGTTCAGGCTCATTCTGTTGCGACGAACATCAGCACAACGCACTGCTAGCTGAGCGATGTTTCAATCTTATCGGACTTCCAGACCCACCGTTCAACATCTGCGGACTCGAGTCGTCGTACATATTTGACGAGGACGTGCCGGGTCTGGGCGAGAAAGTCGAGAAGGCGATATCCCCAGAGTTGTTCTACGCTTGTCGGTACTTGAGTGCGCATCTGGAACTAGCGGAACACTTGCAGAGTCTCGTTGACGGACTGCGTGAATTTCTGTCAACACGGCTGTTGCTGTGGATGGAGGTTCTGAACCTGAAGCAGTGTATGGAAATTGGCGGCGGAGGCTTGTATCGGGTACATATATGGTCCCAGGTAGGTTGTTGATACGTGGGTTTATTGCTGAGTTTCTGACAAGTCACCAGAGGAATCGTTGCCCAATTGAAATTCAACATCTTGCTCAAGATGCACTGAGATTCGTCACTGCGTTTTCTTCTAGCCTTGCCTCCCGCAGTACCCCTCATATCTACATCTCTGCGTTACCATTTTGGCCAGAGCAGAGGCCGGTCTCGAAACACTACTCACCGAGATTGCCGGGTATCCCGAAAGTAACTGGGACAGCAATGAGGAGGCGAGAGTCTGCGCCGCTTGCGGTCCTCACCACCCCTAGCTATGCCTATTCCGTTGCATACTCGTCTGACGGCGGGCGCATTGTCTGTGGGATTGAAAACGAGACGATACGGATATGGGATGCGCACACCGGCAAGATGATCGGCAAGCCGCTCGAAGGTCATACAGGGGACGTCTACTCGGTGGCGTACTCGTCTGACGGTGCATGTATCGTTTCTGGGTCTCGTGACAAGACGGTACGGGTATGGGATGCGCACACTGGCGTAATGATCGGCCAGCCATTCGAGGGTCACACAGGGGAGGTGTATTCAGTGGCGTATTCGTCCGACTGCGCATGTGTTGTCTCTGGGTCTCAGGATAAGACGATACGGATATGGGATGCCTACACCGGCCAGATGATCGGCGAGCCACTCGAGGGCCATACCGAGTCGGTCATTTCGGTAGCGTATTTACCAAGTTGCGCACGCATTATCTCCGGGTCTGAGGACAATACGGTACGGATATGGGATGCCCATACTGGCAGGGCAATTGGCAAGCCACTCGAGGGCCATACGGGTGGAGTCCGATCGGTAGCGTGTTCGTCCGACGGCGCACGTATTATCTCTGGATCCAGTGACAAGACGATACGGATATGGGACGCCAGCACCAGCGAGATGATTGGCGAACCACTCGACGGTCATACAGGGGGGATCAACACGGTGGTGTACTCGCCTGATAACACATGCATTATCTCGGGGTCCGATGACCGGACAATACGTATCTGGGATGTTCACACCGGCAAGCCGATCGGTGGGCCGCTCAAGGCTCATACAGACCAGGTGCGGTCAGTGGCGTGCTCGTCTGACGGTGCACGCATTGTCTCTGGGTCTATAGACAAGACGGCACGGATATGGGATGCGCATACCGGCGAGATGCCTGGCGAGCCACTCGAAGGTCATACAGAGGAAGTCAGATCAGTGGCATACTCGTCTGACGGCGCACACATTATCTCTGGGTCTGATGACAATACAATACGGGTATGGGATGCGCACACTGGCAAGATGGTTGGCAAGCCGCTCGAGGGACATACAGATGTGGTCTGGTCGGTGGCGTACTCGTCTGACGGTGCATGTATTGTCTCCGGGTCCAGTGACAAGACAGTACGGATCTGGGATACCCGCACTCGCAATATGGTCGGCGAGCCACTCAAGGGACATTCAGGCTTCGTCTATTCCGTGGCGTACTCGTCTGACTGCACACGCGTTGTCTCTGGGTCCGGGGACAGGACGATACGGATGTGGGATGCCTACACCGGCCAGATGATCGGCGAGCCACTCGAGGGTCATACGAAGTCAGTCTATTCGGTGGCGTTCTCATCTGACAGCACACGCATTATCTCCGGGTCTGATGACTTGACTATACGGATATGGGATGCGCAGACTGGCAAGCTTATCGGCAAGCCGCTCAAAGGTCACCTAGGGGCTGTCACCTCGGTGGCATACTCGTCTGACAGCACACGCATCGTCTCTGGGTCTATGGACTATACGATACGGATATGGGACGCTCACACTGGCGAGATGATTGGCAGTCCACTCGAGGGTCATACAAGCTGGATCCACTCAGTGGCGTACTCATCTGACAGCGCATACATTATTTCTGGGTCTACGGACAAGACCATACGCATATGGGATGCAGATACCGGGAATCTGATTGGCACGCCACTCGAGGGTCATATCGACTGGGTCTGGTCAGTTGCGTGCTCTCCGGATGGTATGCACATTGTTTCTGGGTCTCGTGACCACGCGATACGGATATGGGACGTGCAAAGCGCCAAGATGGTTGGCGGGGCGGCTAATTCCATGCACTTTACCTCCACTTCACCCGCCAAGACAACACCCGTAACCCACCCAGAGCACTCGAGCCATCCGTCCAGCGACCCGTGTGAGACTTGGGTGATGAACGAGGACGGATACCTGTTTGTCCAAGAGTCTAAGCCACTCATGTGGACCCCTCCTGATGTGCGAGATGGCTTAATGCGTTCTCAGAATACCGCTGTTATCTCTTCGCAAGGCTCAGTCAAGGTTGATTTTACCGGTGCCCTCATTGGCGAGTCTTGGGCTTACTGTTATCAGCACAAATAGCATTGTAGTGTATTTCCCCTTAATTGTCTTATAACTGCCCTACAATTCGTCTGTTCGATGTCTTGAGCGGCGCTAATTTACCTATAATGGGAGCGATCTTCAAAGGGTTCGGGTCATGTCAATGGCACTTCGCTCAGAATCCTCCGCGTTGAGTAAGCAAGGAGCGAATATTTGTGTTTCGGTAATCATCATAGTTTCGATCGAGAGCAAGGTGAGCGACGGGCAATGTTGTGGTAACCTATAGACCGTCAAATAGACGTGGTAATGATAAAATGTTATATTAAACTCTCTAGTAGTAACGCATACAGCCCCGATTTCATTAGCCGGTGCCCTTCGCGTGGGTTGCTAGTTGCCCTTTTAGTACATATCGCTCGCCGGATGTTTTATGTCGGTGGAAGTTTGTAACCGAGTCTCTAATGAGCTGGAGTTTGAGACTGGTCTATAACAATGATAAAAACTTAATGCCTATCGGCGCGCGGCGAACGACAGCAAACAGAAGGGTTGTGTAATCGAATCCGTGCTATACTATCTCTATCATAGTTCACGAAGTGATATCTTACCTCGCCTATAACTTCTTTTATTGTTAGCTGGGGGCCGCTGATAGAAAAAAAAAACCTATCCGCCTCGTCTAAAAATCTCCTTACTAAACCTTGTCAGGTAGGCAATTTGCTAGTCAACACTGGACGTACAGGAAACGTCAGCAATTAAGAATTTTAGGAAACGACTTCGAGAGCTCCTGAAGGCGTAGATAAATAGTGGGAGCGGTAGAAGATAGAAATTGATTCCCAGTAGTCGAGCTCGCAAGAACTGAGACAAGCATCATGCTTGGTGAACAAGTAGGCATGTAATTATCACGACTTTTGGATGAAAGAGCTGGCACTTGCGCTGTTCATGGCGCTCAATAGATAAAATAGACATGTGGCTATGCTTGAGGAGCGCCCATCGCTTATCTGGGTTTGATCAAGATCCTGCTGGCCGCGTTGCATTTGTCACTCGAACTCTAGATAACCGAGAAATACATGTCCCCCCCCTCCTAGCCCTGTCGTCATCCTCTGCCTCTGCAATGCCCCTCCGCGCCAAGATAAAAAGGGCTTTTCATAACACAAAGGAGCGCTTTCATACCCCATCTCGCGGTCATACACCTAGGCAGTCACCTTCTCCCTCGACAAATGACGATGGGCAGAACGACAGTCCTGGACCCGCCGTTTTGAATACGGTGTCATCGTCGCCAGGTCCTAGCAATCGCCTCGCGCCTAGCACTGAACAGAGCGCTAAAACAACGGCTTGGGCCGCGCTCAAGACGTCAATCGGAGTGTTGAATGAAAGCGCCTACGAATTTGGGGCACTCAGGTCTGCGGTCGGGGGAATCTATCGATGCATGGAGATTTTCGAGGTATGTACGCCAACCAAATACGCCTGCTGTCTGTGTACCTGACCTTTCGTCTCCATCCAGCGAGCGGCTCAGAGTCGCAAGGACTACGAAAGACTTGCGATCGACCTGGACTCTGTTTGCAGAGATCTCACTAGGTACCTTAGCGGATCCGCTCCTCCCGCAATTACGTCTAGTATCGAAAGCTTGGCCAAGTAAGTGACATTAGTATTGCAAAACATCGTATTGATCTTGTGCCAAAGGGGTATCGATCGAGAGATCACGTTTGTGTTAGAAAAGCAACGGAGAAACCGGCTGGAGCGGGTTGCTGAAGCGATGGACGACCCAGCAAAAATAGTGGAGTGTTATTCTCGGATCCAAAGACTTCTGGAGCGTCTCGTGGTAAGCACGACACCTCTAGAAGAAGTTTATCTAATGTTGAGGGCTATTTAGCGTAATGCGAATATGGAGTCTTGGAAAATCGTCGATGAGCAAGCAACGGTATGTCACGAATAATTCGAGAGGCAGTTACTTACGAAACCGGACGTTTGGATAGGCAAACCGTTTGAACGGCCTTCCTAACTCTCCAGCAGCGAAGTACCATTCGGCAGAGTCTGCCAACCTACGCGGGGAGGGATGCACAGAGGACACCCGCGTCGACGTCTTAGAAACATTGCGGGACTGGGCCTACAGCAATCAGAGCCAGAAGATATACTGGCTGAACGGCATGGCTGGGACCGGCAAAACTACCATCGCTGACAGCCTCTGTGCTCAGTTGAGCTCTACCGGCTCTTTGGCTGCGAGTTACTTCTGTTCGCGACAGCTGAAGGATTGCGACGACGTCAATCGAATCTTTCCCTCGATTGCATACCAACTAGCGTTATTCTCTGCTCCGTTCCGGCGAGCCTTGTCCGATGTGCTCAAGCTGTCCCCACAAGCGCATAACCAGCCGCTCCTGCAACAATTTAAGCAGCTGATCGCCGAGCCTCTGGCAAAAGTCGATAACACTATGCCCGATCTTGTAGTCGTTATCGATGCACTGGACGAATGCCTTGATCAAAACGGCGTAGCCCGAGTTCTCGAAACTTTGTTCTCGCACGTCTCGAAACTGCCAATGAAGTTTTTCCTGACTAGTCGTCCAGAGCCGAAGATCCGCGACCGCATGCTTAACTCAAGTGGCCTTCAGACTCGTTCCGTACTGCATCTTCACGAACTGGAGCATTCAATCGTGCGCCAGGATATCAAGACATATCTGGGGGTCAAACTCAGGAGTATCAACCTGCCCATCGCCGACCTAGACCGCTTGGTTGATCAGTCAGGTGTCCTATTCATCTATGCTGCCACGCTCGTACGTTATATTGGGGATGACGATTTCTCGAGGAGCGAGGAGCGACTGAGGCTGGTCTTGGACGCGTCGACCTCATCATCAAACGACGAAACAAAAGATATCGACAAGCTGTACGACACTATATTACAGGCAGCGTTCGACAAAGACGGTCTGGGCAAACGCGACAAGGAAAACATGAAAGGGGTACTGGATACGGTTGTTTGCGCACAAGAGCCGCTCACGGTCGACGTCATCGCTGGGCTACTAGGGCTGGGCAGCGTGAGCTCGGCACGCGCGGCGTTGCGGCCGCTATATTCGTTACTCCATATATCAGAGGCGGATGGGCTAGTCACTCGGTTCCATCAGTCGTTTCCGGATTACTTGTTCCATCGGGATCGTTCAGGCGACTTCTACTGCGACGAACGTCAGCACAACGCGCTGCTGGCCGAGCGATGTTTTAGTCTCATCGGCACTGTAAACCCGCCGTTCAACGTCTGTGGTCTTGAATCGTCATTCGTGTTTGACGACAAGGTGGTTGATCTAAACGAGAGGATCAAGAAGGCGATATCTCCTGAGCTGTATTATGCTTGCCGATATTTGGGAGCTCATCTCGAGCTGGCGGAACACTCGGCCAGTCTCGTTGATGCACTACGCGAGTTCCTGTCCGTGCGATTGTTGCTGTGGATGGAGGTTCTAAACCTGAACCAGCACATATCCATCGGTGTTGGAGGGTTGCAACGAGTGCACGCATGGTCCCAGGTAAGCTATTGGTCTACGAGCCGATCACTGAGTTTTTGACAAGTAGCCAGAGGACCAATTGCCCAATTGAGATTCAACAACTTGCTCGGGATGCTTGGGGGTTCGTCACCATGTTTTCGTCTAACACGGTCTCGAAGAGTACTCCCCATATCTACATCTCTGCGTTACCATTTTGGCCAGAGCAAAGGCCGATCTCGAAACACTACTCACCGAGATTGCGGGGTATCCCAAAAGTAACTGGGACGGCAATGAGGGGGCGAGAATCCGCGCCACTTGCTACTCTCCCAACTCCTAGCGAGGTGTATTCTATCGCATGTTCGTCTGACGGCACGCGCGTTTTTGCTGGGCTTTGGGACAACACAATACGGATATGGGATGCCCACACCGGCAAGACAACTGGCGAGCCGCTTAAAGGTCATACGGGCTGGGTCTCGTCGGTGGCATGCTCATCTGACGGTGCACGCATTGTGTCTGGGTCTGGTGACAAGACAGTTCGGATGTGGGATGCGCGCACCGGCAAGATGATCGGCGAACCGCTCGAGGGTCATGTAGGGGCCGTCAATTCGGTAGCCTACTCATCCGACTGCACCCGCATTGTCTCTGGGTCTAGGGACAAGACCATAAGGATATGGGACGCTCACACCGGCCAGATGATCGGCGAACCACTCGAGGGTCATATAGGGTCGATCCTTTCAGTGGTATACTCGTTCGATTGCACACACATCATCTCTGGGTCATCGGACATGACTGTGCGGATATGGGATGCCCACACTGGTAGGGCAATTGGCAAGCCGCTCGAGGGTCATACGGGTGGGGTCCAATCGGTGGTGTGCTCGTTTGACGATGCACACATTATCTCTGGATCGAGTGACAAAACAATACGGGTATGGAACGCTCGCATCGGCGAGATGATTGGCGAGCCACTTGAAGGTCATGCAGGGGGCGTCAACTCGGTGGTGTGCTCGTCTGACAACACACGCATCATCTCCGGGTCCGAGGACCAGACAATACGGATCTGGGATGCTCACACCGGCAAGATGATAGGTGAACCGCTCAAGGGTCATACACGCTGGGTCTGGTCGGTGGCGTACTCGTCTGACGGTGCACGCATTATCTCTGGGTCTGAGGACAATACGGTACGGATATGGGATGCGCATACCGGCGAGATGACTAGCGAGGCACTCGAGGGTCATATAGCGCAGGTCCTCTCAGTAGCATACTCGTCTGACGGTGCATACATTGTCTCTGGGTCCGGTGATAAGACGGTACGGGTATGGGATGCGCACACTGGCAAGATGGTTGGCGAGCCGCTCGCGGATCATACGGGTGTGGTTTATTCAGTGGCATACTCGCATGACTGCACCCGAATTGTCTCTGGGTCTGCGGACAACACGATACTGATATGGGATGCGCATACCGGCGAGAGGGCGGGTGGGCCGCTTGAGGGCCATACAGGGGATGTCAACTCAGTAGTGTACTCGTTTAACAGCACACGCATTGCCTCCGGGTCCGACGACTTTACTATACGCATCTGGGATGCACGTACCGGCAAGACAATCGGCGAGCCGCTTCAGGGTCACACGAAGCGAGTCTGGTCGGTGACGTACTCGTCTGACTGCACCCGTATTGTCTCTGGATCTGAGGACACCACGATACGGATATGGGATGCGCATACTGGCAGGATGATTGGTGAACCTCTTGAAGGCCATACACAGACAGTCTGCTCGGTGATACACTCGCCTGACTGCACGCGCATCGCCTCTGGGTCTGAGGACAAGACGATACGGATATGGGATGCCCGCACAAGCGAAATGATCGGCGAGCCGCTCCAGGGCCATACAGGATCGGTCCTCTCGGTGGCATACTCATCCGATGGTACACACATCGTCTCTGCGTCTAGTGACAGGACCATACGGATCTGGGATGCTCGCACCGGCAATCTGATTGGCAGGTCGCTTGAGGGCCATATAGACTGGGTCCGGTCAGTGGCGTACTCGCCGGACAATACGCGCATCGTTTCTGGGTCTGATGATCACACGATACGGATCTGGGACGCGCAAAGTGCCAAGATGATCGGCGACGAGGCCAATTCCATGCGCATTTCCTCCGATTCACCCGCCAAGACAACGTACGTGACTGACACCGGACACTCGAGCCATATATCCACCGATCTATGCGAGACCTGGGTGGTGGGCAGGGATGGATATCTGCTAGCCAGTGATTCCAGTCTGCTCATGTGGGCTCCCCCTGACGTACGGGGTGACCTCCTGCGTCCTCAAAATACCGCTGTCATCTCTCCGCGCGGCTCAACCAAAGTCGATTTTACCGGTGCCCGGATTGGCGAGTCTTGGGCCCAGTGCTATCGGCATGCATAGTATCGAAATACAGTAACCCCTCATGTGTAAAATTTCCGGCTTGCAATCTGTCTAATCGATGCCTTGAGCGGCGCTACTTTACGCACCCTGTAACATTGTATCCCTTTATCCATTTATGTATTGGGTGGCTTCCGCCCAACGGACCGGGTATAGGAGCTCTCGCATACATTTTTGTCGTTGATTTTGTGTATGTAGCTGGCTTTCTTTTTGTATATATTTTACGTTAAATGCGCTGATGGAATTCCGTAGTTCGAGGTGATTACGATTGAATCCAGCCAGGCCTCCTCTGCCTGAAAGGATAATACAAAGTTCATATCTTCAGCACTGAATAATCCAGACCCTAACAGACATTTCTTTGAACTGTGCGAGTTCCGTATTTAAAAAAAATCTCTAAGAGAAAGGCGAGTATACTATGGACTAAACGTACTCAGCGCGTAACCGCGCCTTCGATGTAGAAACAGAAACAGAGTATGGCTACAAAATTGCTAACCTATTCGCTTGTCCCTTCGCCACGCACATCGCCCCTTGTATTTAACCCCTAAACCGAAATAGCTGCAAACATATCTTCATTTCAAGCGCATACAAACATAATCCCATAAAACTAACGCAAGGCGCGCACCCACTCCAACGGCGCGTTCAAGCAGCTTTTATCCCGCAGAACTACCCCCTCTTCCCTAAGCAGCAGCCTATGGGGTCTTATTCCCCACTCAACCCCTCTTGCGCGCCGTAAACCCAACAGACCCAGGCGTTGGACCCTTCGCCCACATACCAATCTGGGACCCACTCACCCTCCTTCCTTCGTGCACAATAGTAGGCGGGGGTAACACCAAAGGTACATGTTGCACAGGCTCGGCAGGCAAAGCCGTAGCTCCAGGCGACGACGGGTAGCGCACCAACCCAGAAACAGGAGTATTCGAATATCCAGCGGGCATACCAGGCTGTAGAGGTGTCGGCACTAGATATTTGGTTGGCGGGGACGAGTACACAGTTTTGCTCCCCATCCCGGCTGCGGTGTTCTGTCGAGAAGCAAACAGTCGCGCGGCGAAAACCCGATCCGCCGCATAGTCGGCAGTCACTTTGTAGTCCGGCATAAAAGGGAGCGCGACAGGATTGGGCGTCTCGCTGGACCTAGGGGGTACCCTGTATGCCCAGATACTCGATCCGAGTGTTCCCGGGCTAGGTGGCTCCTCTTCGGGTTCACTAGTCGGAGTTGGGCAAGCGTTGGAAACTGCATCAGGGGAGGCGCCACAGTGAAAAACGAAATCCAGGTCCAAAGGTGGCAGCGTAGCTCCATCATCCTCTTCATGTGCGCCCTCTTCAAGACCATGCTCCTCAGAGCAAGTCGAAATCTCCATATCACAACTCCCAGCGCTCTGAGTCGGGCTCGTATCTCCAACACCCGGGTGGTCCACAACCTCATCAGCCCAGACGTTACTGAAAACAGAGTCCGTCGAAGATCGTACGTCTAAAACCTTGGAATCCACCCCAGACTCTTGAAACGCCTCACTACCCTGGAGCGTACTCTGAATCAATGACGTAGATGGCTCAAATGCAGGAAAGTCCGAGGTCGGCGAGTCTTCGGTAGCGAGCACATCTTCCAGACGAACGTCAGACTTCTGAGAGTCGGGCGCGCGGTTACGGGAAGGTTCGGTGGGAAGATTTTGTTCGAGTGGTTCGATAGAGTCTTCGGTCGCCGGCTTCGGTGACTGAATTGTATCCACAGGGGGATCGGCCGGGGTAGGCGCTGTGACAGGGGGCTCGGTGCGCAGGGGACTCGATTTGGCGGGTACAGGCCGAACGGCAGAGACCGCCTTTTGTATCAAACGTGGGGCGGGATGTTGCTTCGACACCGAGGCTGAGGTAATATGCTAAATTAATGCAGAGCAGGCGGCGCGGCCCAAACAAATCTCACCGCTGTTAACAGTAAAATCGGCCCGAGCTGAAGCTGGAGCAGAACTAGGCTGCTTCTGAACGCAGGTCGGTGGGGCTGGTGGAGGTGTAGACGGGATTCGACAGCTCTCGAGAGGATTCCGAGTTTCGGCTTTGGGCACCAAAACAGACTCGGCGATATGAGTGACGCTCAACGCATTCGTGCCACCTATAATCAAATAATTCAGTATCAAACTATACGCGTAGACGAAGAAGCGTACCGGATATGTCAGCCCGTTCAGAAGCGTGCAACGAGCTCAATGATGTACTAGTGCTGGTGGGTTCAAAGAGAGTATTGGACGAGCCCGAGTTATTAATAGCGTCAATTGCACCACTGCTATCTGCGGAGGTGTTTGCGACGACGACATTACGAGCGTTGATCGACTTCGGCTCAGGCTCAGAGAGATAACCCCTATCAGCAGACAAGGACGCGGGGATAAGGCGGTCTTCTATTTTCGAACCCGTTCTACGCTTGAAATGGATTGCTAAATGATATTAGTATATTGCGTTCGGACCTCAAACGTCTGGTTTGACTCACTGAACACCACGAATATCACTAGAATGCCTATGGTCATAACACTGCCAAAGACCAACTGGTGGACAAAGATATCCTCAGAAGATAGGGGAAGCTCGACATTGGGCAGGAGATCCTCGACATCAGGCAAGAGGTCCTCGACATTAGACAGAGGGTCCTCGACATCGGGTAGGGGGAGCTCAACGCCAGACAGGGGGAACCCTACATCAAACAGGGAGAATACGATACGGGACAGCTCCCAAGTGTTTGGGGGAGTATGCGTGATTATGGGCATGTGATGTTCTTGTGGTTCTATAATGAGAAATAAGCTGATGTTTTAACACTTACAGAACGTGCAAGTATAAAATGCTCACCTGTCGGCTGACTGAGCCATGTAATAGCGATAGGGCAAGTGTTGGCTATACAACCAACTTTCTTAGCCGCTTGAGGTTTGTGGTCACCCGCAGCAATCAGCTTCATCCATAAGGAGACCAGTCGACGAGCACTAGGCTGAGCCCCGCGGCGGCGCGTGACTTGTCGCCAATCTTCGATAGCGTTCCATAAGAGAGGTCTAAACAAACGACGTGCGAGCATAAGTAATCGGGGAGTAGAAGGGGAGGAGAGGTGCGCACTTGGTTCCTGGCTGCCAGCCATGGTACTGCATAAACATAACCTGGAAGTAGGCTGCTATAGCAGTCAACGCGATAGGGAGAGCAAACAGCATTGTGGGCCCCGTCGACCTGCAGAAGAGTAGGGGAATGCCTTGGGAGGATTCGGGCGCGGCGAGCCATATATACCAGCAATGCCCCTAACTCCTAAGAA
>JANWGL010002892.1:0-19568 GCA_025200755.1 Ceratobasidium sp. C01 | reverse complement strand
GGCCTATGAAGAAAGGGGAAATATAGGTTTACGCTATTAAAGTACCCGTGGATTAGTTTAGGCATCAAATCGTCCGGTGGAAGTTCGAGCGAAAGTCCCTCCTCAGTATTCCAAGGATTATACTCCAATAACCGCCTCTCGGGAGCTGTGGGTAGCCAATAATCCGGTCTGCGATGGACCTGGGAATTGGCGGGCAAGGAACCCCCGATGTCGAAACTAGCTCGGAGAGTCTCGGCGTCGCGCAAGAGTATCTCGGTGCTCGACTGACCATGGTAACGAGGGTCCTCCTTAGTCGATTGATCAGCAATCCAGACTGCGTTATTGTCGTCTAAGTCGACAGAAGCTCGTTTATTTCCGATACTGGCACGACGCGCCTTTTGGATGAGCGCAAAAGCAGCCGGTGTACCAATAGATGAGAGAGGGCGAGAGGTACTGGGTACTGAGGAGTGGCTCGGAGAAGTGTTGGGTACAGGTTCGGGGACAGTTGTCGTAGAAGATTCGGGTCCGAGTAAAGTTTCGATCTCGCGCCTTGGATTGATTCCTGGAAACATCTGTTTTGCCGAAGGTCAGTTTGCCAAAGTAAATAATAATCCAAATATCGGGCTCGCCTGCTTCAACCGTCGTTCCATTTCCTTGACTCGTCTTTCAAGATATTCCACATATCTAGTGGTGAGAAATATTTAGCATATCTTGAGCGCGACGTCTGCGATGCACCTTACGCGTGATCCGGAGGCGGCCGGGGCTTCGCCGATCTCGTCCAGGTGCATTGAATGCTCCGGCTCAAGCAGCTCGGGCAGCCATCCTGTGCCGCCGGGTCGAACCTGCATTGAATCTTAGAAGAAGCGGATAAAAAATCAAGCAGAATTGCGAATGATTTGGACGTACCTCGTGTTGCCTGCATTGATCACACTTGAGTTCTTGTTTGGCAGGCGCTGGATACCTATGTCGAGGTTTCTTCGGGGCAACAGGACCAGCTCCTTGAGTATGAAGGTCCATCGCACCTACTAACAGAACTTCTGCTATCAACACCTCGAAAAGGCGCTTGGTGAAGGCAACTTACCAGGTGAACAAGAGGCTTATAGGCTAAATTATGACTAAGTCAACACAAACATACCTCACAACTTTATTCTCTCCCGGTCTGCTCGTGAGCCAAGTGCGGCGTCCGAGTCCGCAGCGCATGCAATTGTATGAACCGGGCCACGTGTATACAGTACCAACCGAGAAGGCACAGCTCTAGTCTCCCAAAGGCAGACTATTACATCTCACCAAGGGCAGGCTCTCAAGGTCTTGTAATAGTCTGCTTCGGCTTCTCGGATTTCTACTACAGTGAAACCCCCAATGATGCATAGACTTGGTGGTATTCTGATTCGCGGGCCATGCATCATCACGGTTTCCTTACAAATCATCGGTGATATCTCTCCGTGTGGAGTACCGTACCACCCGGGGACATGAACCACTCCCGGTGTTATGGGCCACTCAACTTTTTGTCGGTTTCAGTCAGATAATCATACGCCAAATTTGACATACATGACCTAGGATCACTATTATCACCAGTTGCAAAAAATCTAGTTGTGATACCAAGTCTAGCACTTGTGGTGTGGGTTTGAAGTTTAGGGCAGCACGGGAGCTGATTTGAATTTGAAATTATAAACATGCTCAGCGAGCAACTGTCCTGAGGCTCTAAACGCGATTCAGACGAGGGATTTTTTACGCTGATATGGTCTTGGACCACTGGAGATTTACTGCAAGTAACTTATGGAGAAAGAATTATCCCTCGGAGTTGAATTTGATGGGTGGCCCATCTCCCGGGGGCTCGCGTTCTGAGGCCACGATTTTGATTTGGGTATTTCTTGCTCTGCGTTTGACCGTTTCCTCTGATTTTTGGCATAGTATATATCCTCCCCTCAAAGAGTCATCAACACTAAAAATTAACAGAATCCGATCCCATTTGCTTGTGTTAGGGCTCGCGAGCTGAAATCCGGCCCATTTCCCCGGGGTGTACGGTATATACTAAATAGAGAATATGTGTCTGGATAGGTTGAGCATGCACCAATCACCGGTCTCCTTGTCGCTGAGTAACTCATGGGGCGCTGTTTCAAATACATCGCCGGCTGGCCCCGGGTGGTATTCATATTTGGGGGTCATCCATGACTGCCAGTATCCATTATCGGGGTCACAACTGTAGTGTGAGACCTTCGTGCACTTCGGGAGCAAATTCGGTCATGTGAGAGGGTCATCCGACGGGGTGGAGCTTGATTCCGCGATGTTATCACATTTGTCCCGATATGTATATAGTTCAACGCCCTATATTTCGACTGCATAGAAAACTACCAACCACTCACATGCACTCGAGGGGCATATGTAATTATATCTCGGTCGCTCTAGTGAGCAATACGCTGCAGCGACGCAAGGAGACAAATCGTACACTTCAACGACTCGGCTAATTTGCCAGGACAAAGCCAAGCCAAAGCAACATAAGCGACAGGATTTAGAGACCAGAGCTACTCAGCAGGAACATGAAATTATGCAACTTGCCACTAGGAGCTTGAACCCCGCGTGGCTCTCCCACTCGCGTTAACGTGACCTCAAGAGATTGCCATAGTGCAAACTCGATTGAAACTACGAGACGATACTACGGACTTAATTTCAGCTCAAAAATGATTGTAAGCATCTAAGTGCACATGTCACCGTCTGTTGTGCACAATGTCCATATCTCCAATAAGCATTTTCGGAAACTCGCGCATAAAAGGGCCCGACCTTTCTGCACGAAGTGGTATATGCGTCGAGGCCAGGGTTCCCCCCCAATATCACCTGAAGCGCCTAGCGTCTCATAACGTAAATACCGCGAGGGAAGAGTATTTGCACAGAATCTAGATCAACAATACCCATCATCTCCTACTCGATATGTCGAAGTGCTTGTTGGGAGCTGCTTTGGAGGGTCCCTGGTAGTCGATTATGGCTGCGGCGCCGGATTCTCGGGTGTTAATTCCCATCAAAAAGTCTGCGAAATGGTCTAAGCATTATATGTTTGCTTTGTGTTTTCGTCTAGATGCGCATACATGTTGATCTTCTGGGCTGAAGACCATCGATACGTAGAGTACATGTACGACGATTACACTAACGGATTAGTCGCATAATGCCATCTACGACTGGTTTAATTGACTGATTCACCTCTTAGCACTCAAGAACACTAAATAGTGCGTCGTTGGGAGGGGTTTCACTCCCTGGTACATTATTATCATTAGCCTTTCCCGTCTTAAATATCTAGGATGGGTGCAGAAAGCGCAGCTCTTTCTCCAGGTCTGTATATTAGGGCTTTGCCTCTTCATTCATTTCATTTCAATTCCTCGCGCATCTCCTGTGCACATTGTGAGCGGCCCAGTGCTTCCGTATGGGTAGAGTACTGGGTCGATTACCAAGGATCTGACGGAGAGAGCAATCGAGCCTCATTGAGTGCCTTAGTTGGATTGTTCAAGGCTAGTTTTAGGTAAAATAATTGTCCTACTGTAAGTTAAGAATGACCTTGCAATACCTTCGAGTGCAGTACAGTCCATCAGGAAATTCCCTCCCTGTTCATGAGTGCTCGGAAGTAGCAAAAGTGCTGAAAAGTGGTCCGAGCTATGGTCCCCCTTTTCAGCCACTCGCGAGCACTCGCGAGTCCAGGGACTGCTGAGTAAGCCTGTCAGAATAAGTGTAGATACATACCTCAAATGCTATCTTTATGTACAACCGTTCGTTTTGCATGATTTTTGCGCCATTGGATGCGCAGCAAGGAACTACCCTAGCTCACGAACAATCCGAGTGCAATGAGATTGCTCAATTGTCGTAAACTGGTGCACTCACTGTACCTTGGTCACGTGACCGGTCACATAGATCCGCCCAATTGAAGCCACCATTGGTGTGCCCCCTGGCACCAGTGCTGTCTCGGGGCGATGGTATGTCTATGGTAACTTTTTGCTGCGCATCCGATGGTGCCGAAATTATGCAAAACGAACGGTTGTACATAAAGATAGCATTTGAGTTATGTATCTACACTTATTCTGACAGGCTTACTCAGCAGTCCCTGGACTCGCGAGTGCTCGCGAGTGGCTGAAAAGGGGGACCATAGCTCGGACCACTTTTCAGCACTTTTGCTACTTCCGAGCACTCATGAACAGGGAGGGAATTTCCTGATGGTCACTTACAGGTCCTTGAGACACACGGGTCCTTGAGACAATCGAGGTATTCTCCTTCCACTTTGGCTCAGAAATTGTGAATAAATTCTTACAGGAGCGAAATCTGTTCAGCTACATGCTTGTATTTTTCACTTAATTTTATTCGTGCTACATAACATAGAAACAGCAGGATAAGACGCTGTGACAGCCAGCAGAATCTTCCAGCTTGGCTAATTCCACACCTTCCCAGATTTTCTTTCTGTAGAAAACAAGAGATAGGGGCATATAACCATAAACATAAGATTCCGAGTTGAAATGCTAGATATGTGAGCTGTAAGAAAACAAACAAAAAACCTGTCCGGATTCATCATGTCACAGACTTGGCTTAGTCATCAGAAAGTCACACAATGTGATTCTCACCTGCCAGCTCATTGCTTCCTGCGAACTATCCTCATGCCTGGCCGAGCAGTCCCCAAACTAGCCCAGCAGTACAAACACACTCGAACACTTGATCGACTATATGCTGAGGCAGTTCAATTGTATGCTGCTGAACTCGATCGACCTTTGGAGGGAACAGGCGACTCTCGTCGAGGTGCACGGAAAATTGCCCAAGATGTTATGGACAAACACAAGTACGAGACAGGCGAAAACATCAATTTATCGCATCATACAATTATTCGGCACTACAACGGCGGGCGGACTATGTCTGAATTCAACGAGTCAAAGGCGTGGCTTAGCGCATTGGAGGAGAGTCACGTCGTCGAGTACCTATCGGAGGTTGCTGCCCGTGGGTTCCCCTTAACACATCGGCGTCTTGAAGAGGTCGTAAATTCTATCATTGCGCGCCGGGATAATAATCCTAGGTTTGAGGGTGTTGGGAAGCAATATACCGATCGGTTCCGTCTTCGCCACAGCGATCAGATAGCAACCTACTGGACTCGGTTGATCGACAGCAGTCGCGCCCGTGCTATCAATCCAAATAACCTGGATGCTTGGTTCAAACTCCTCGATAGCACCTGCTTGGAACACAACATTCAGCCAACCAATGAATACGGAGCGGATGAGACAGGATTTGGAATGGGGATTGGGATGCGAGAACGAGCTTTTGGTCAGGGTGGCAAAAAGATACAGTACCGTCAGCGAAGTGGGGTGCGCGAGAATGTTACCGTGATGGTAACAATCTGTGCCGACAGCCAAACCATCCCTCCCCTAGTGATCTTCAAGGGTCAGGCCTTCTTAACGAAATGGCTACAAAACAACCCGGTCAATGCTGTGTAAGTATCTGAAGTCTTTCAGAACAAGATGACTTACACAAGTTGTAGCCTAACGTACTCAAAGAAAGGCTGGATGACAGGAGAAATCAGCCTCGAATGGATCAAACATTTCAACAAACATACCGAAGAAAAGGCCGCAGGCGCCACCCGCCTTCTCCTCGTTGACGGACATGCATCCCATTACACACTTGAGGTCCTGAACTACGCACGAGCGCATAACATTGTCATGCTCTGCTACCCTTCGCACAGCACTCACGTCCTCCAGGGACTCGACACCGTGGGATTTGGCCAACTCAAGGAGCTCTATTCCAAATACGCTGGCGAGTACGAGGATGCAACTAATCGAAGTGTGTCGAAAAGCACGTTTCTTGGGCCGTTCTCTCGTGCATACATCGAGACATTCACGAAAGACACTGTCAAGGCCGCGTTTAGGAGTACTGGTGCCTATCCAATCAATCGAGCAGCACTTACAAGAGAGGACATTGCTCCGAGTCTCCCAACGGCCATCCAGGGTACTCTCCCAATCAAGCTCCCAGAATCGGTGTCGGCCGCAGCAGGGATGTGGGACCTGGCGCCAGCCTCATTTAGAGCAGGCGGTGGTGCCACTGACGGGACAGCAAACACACCTACACCATCCAAACCTCTCCGAGAATTGTTAGCACACACGTCGGCCGCATTCCTCACGAATAGCTCACCAATCAAATCAGAGAACACCCTCGAAGAGCTTCCCTTCCAGCACTTGCCACCCATTCCACCCTCTCCGCCTCACATCAATCGCCTAATGACCTCTCGGGAGCAGCAGCTACAGACCCAGGTTGAGGCCTATCGCGCTCGGGAGGCAGCACTGCTCCAAGGGTATCGGGGTGCTTACACACAGCTCGTGCTCGCCGATCGTCATTCTAAACTGCTACAAGGTCAGCTAGCAGCTAAGGAGGTAGCAAACGAGGCAAAGCGGCAAGGAAAGGGAAGGGAGAGGCTAATGGGCGATGGCTTACCTCGTGTGTTGACCCAGGATGCTTTCTACGAGCGAGCCGCCAAGCAACAATCTGAGAAAGAAGAGCTCGATGGGATGAAAGAGGAGTGGGAGAAGGCAACACGAGCCCAGAAAGCTGCATACGAAAATGATCATCAGCAGTGGCAAGATGGACCGCTGGCAGAGTGGAATCATGAGCGCGATCTCGCTCGGTCCGAAGGGCGGAAGAGGCGGTGGAACAGGCCCAAAGCACCCCAAAAACCGAAGCCGATACCCAAGCCGTGGGTCAAGAAATTTTCCATCGAGGCAGGCGGGGTGGATAATGTTGCGGACGACGTTGAGGATGCTGCTGACGACGGAAACAACTCTGAGACATCAGAGGCATGAGCCGTGATGTTCGGTCACCGCTTACCTAAGCACACGATCATTGGTGGAATGGCTCCGCACGTGCTGTCGCAAGGACCAGTATGCTCACGTTTTGTCCCTCACGGCATTTGACATTTCTTTCGGTCTACGCTCATCGAAATATTATCCCAGTGTCCGTATACCATTTTTCACTGTGCTCCCTAACATATTGTATACATCTTTGTACAAGAAATTAAGTCAAACCGAGCATATTGAGCCGCAAAGTTGACTGTCTCAAGGACCCGTAAGGTACTGTACATGCGGTTTCTGCGTCTCCGAAATCGAAATCGTCAACACAATGTCTGCTGACAAAGTTGTCCCTATGATGAGGTCAGCGGATCCATGGAATCACAGGGACGATCCGATCGGATGAGGTCATGCCGAGCTGCCGATGTACCGAAGGTCTCACACAAGTAAAGTTCTCAAGGGCTGAACCAGCCTACACAGCTCTAGACAGGACAGTCGGCACACTTACGTAGTCATCAAAAGAGCGGTCTTGAGTCATAAGCGAAGATCAGCCCTAACTTCTTGAAATGATGATTGATGTTATTGCCATTATTTCATTTATTAGTATCCACAAGACGTTCAATGTGGTAAACGCCGAAACGACACCTATGAATTTCGTATTGTTACCGGTGGCCTCGACTCAACAAAGTAAGGCAATTTCCGGCCAGTCACGTCTTTACAAGCGGCGCGACAGCTCGAAACCAATACGCATATATCTTATTAGTAGTTATACATACTCAATTTTACCGTGTTAAAACAATTATACAACCGTGAAAAATCCCGTAACCGGAGATCCAGCGAATTCTTTTCAATAGCGCCCTACTTCTGCGACCAACGCGAGGCAAGATTCTTCTCATTCAGGTGGAGCGTATTCTTCATCATAGTGTTCCACTGCGCCAGCAATGGTCTGCAGAACCCCGAGTACGTTATGTATTAGAAAAAAAAGTGGACCAGTTTCAGACTCTACTCACGGCTCGGACTCTGCCATCCCGCTCTCAGCAGCCCCTTCGATTTCTCCGATCGTGCTAGTTTGGTTTGTTGAATCGTTCAGGGCGAGCATCCACCCACTAAGTGGCACAACACCTAGATTGGGGATGGGGGTAGATGTGTGACCCAAAGGAGACCTACTACCTAGGAAGGTATCGGAGGGGAAACGACCAGGCGGGGGCAACGGGGAGATTTGCTCTTGGTGTTGTTGCGTTATACCGTCGGCTGTGTTTTCATATCCTGGCATATAGGGTCGTAACTGGCTAAATGCGGCGCTGGACCAAAATTGTTCGTGTTCGGCCCAGAATTCTTCCTGAGGTGGCACGAGACAAGGCGTGTCTTCGGATGGAACTGTTAGGGGCTGACGTATTTCGGGAACACTCGAGCACGGACCTGAAGTTGTCTTATTTAAGGCGGTAGTAGAGTAGACAGGGCCGTAGTTAGGAGCAGTATAAGTCGAATCGGGCGCTTCGGTACTAGATAAACGAGCATTGGACTTGGAAACATGCCGAGAGTCCTCAGGCATTAGGGGAGAGGAATATGAGATGTCAAAACCGTGGGGCGCAATCTCATCTTTGACTTGAGGAGAGATGGGATCTTTTGGGCGAGGCATGGATTCAGAGGGATGGAATAGCGGAGGAAGCATATGTGTTTCCTGCGGCTTCTGTGCGACATTCGCTCCGAGCGAGCTGAGGTTTGCTGAGCGACCAGAGCGCGCGGTGGGTGAAAGCTCAAGCCGCCAGGTCTGCTCAAACTCCCGAATAATGTCGCTGTTGCGAACACAAACAGAGGTCAGCTATCACGAAAAATAAACAGGGAGTAGCGAGAGCGTCGAGAAAGATAGACCGACCAGCCTACCACGGCTCAGATGAAACCATATGGGATACGTGGAACTTACTGGAATCTCCCCGCAATATGGAAGTGCGTCTCTCCGTCTCCCAACACTTGCATGCACGTCCTCACATCCTCCTCCTTCTGCTCCATGCTATAGTTCCCGCTTGCGGTCACATCCGAACCATGGTATCCGCGCTCCGTAGCCTGCTTCTCAATGTTCCCTTGCGCCATCAGGTCAATCAGGAGCACCATTGCGCTCGCAAAAGCACATTCATATGTGCACGGCGGCGCACGAAAGCCAACGCGTCGGAAGGTACGAAGCATGCTCGCATATGCACGGGCTGCTTCGCGGCAGATTTGCAGGGAAGATAAAGCAACAGGGGAGTTCTTGGAAATGAAGGGCTGGTTTATTGAGATAACCATGTCATAGTAAAGTGCCCACATAGAAATGGCATGGCTGAGGAAGGGAGACTGCGTGTAATGGCTAGGATGGGGTAGGTATACTTGTAGAACAAAATCAAAAGATTAGAAAGTGATACCAAGGTAAGTGACCGGATAGGGGACGAGAAATCAGAGCTTCATCGTGGTAAACTGCAACATAACTTACAGTGCGAAGGCACGGAGCGAGCCCAGACACCCAGCTGCATGTTCATATCCTTCATCATCCAGGCATCCCCTTGAGGTCCGCTTAAACCCATTTGTCGCTTTGTCCGCTCAAGCGCAAACTTTGAAGTGGCCGGGAGCCAATATGATAACAGTAATAAATCAACGAGAAAGCCATACGATGATATGTTTTCAAAGGCGTACCACGGTTTGGTTGGCTTGTCCCAATATGCGACAGAGGGATACTAACTGGTTGAACATAACGAAGCGAGAAGGTGTACCCTCGGGCTGTACTGGGGCAGGGGCACCTGGTTCTAACGACCAGTACTCGTCGTCTACTTCCAAGACGCTCTCTAAATCGAAACTGGTCCAAATAATCAGTTAAACTTAAATGACAATAATAACATAGCTACTTGCTCTAGATCTTGCACTGCCGCGGGTCTTCCGTAGGTGATACTATACCAAACAGTTCAGTTAGATCAGCATGATTGGGGGGTTAGCGGAGTCATACCTTGAAAGACGATCGAACAGTAGCATAGACCTATGCTCGCTCCTGCGTAAGAACCTTCTATACTCGAGGTATGAGACTTACCAAAAGCATCGTTTGTGTAGCTCGCTCTCGATTGACACAACAGGCTTTTTGCGGTGACACCCAATGTCTAGCATGACACGGATCGTGTTTCCGAGTGCCGCCCACGCCCCGTGATGCGCAGACGTCCCATACCAAAAGAGTATCATCAGCTACGAACGAAGAGCAATTTAGTCAAGATATATAGTTATAGCAAAGGATATGCTCACCACCATAATCTGGACATCCCAGAGAGACGGCCGGTTAACGAAATTCTTGTGCCAAGGTTGCACTTGACGAAACCACTTGTAACCTGCGCTCAGAGGCGAGGGCCATCTCTCGTCGAGCACTCGCGGATCGTCGCACGCTCGCGCACCGTTCGCACAAACAAGAAGAACTACGCGCAAAAAAGTCCCGTCACGCCTATGTAGTCCTTCTTCCATCTGCTTTTCAAGCAGCGGCCTATGAATGACGGGGAAGACAAGACCGAAACCATTATTGCAGAATCCATCGAATAACCTAGGGATCAAATCGTCCGGTGGAAGTTCCAGCGCAAGTCCTTCCTCAGTATTCCAAGGATTATTGTCCAGTATCCGCCTCTCAGGAGCTGTAGGTTGCCAATACTCCGGTCTACGATGAACCTGCGAAATGGCAGGCGAAGGAGCCCCGATGCCGAAACTTGCTCGAAGGGCCTCGGCGTCGCGCAAGAGTATCTCAGTACTAGATTGACCATGGTAGCGAGGTTCATCCTCCTTGGTCGATTGCTCAGTCGCCCAGACACTGTCGTTATCGTCGAAACCCGCAGAAGTTCGTTCAAGTCTAATACTAGCGCGGCGTGCTCCTTGGATGAACGCAAAGGTATCCGATACGCCAACAGACGAGTGTGATTGAGAGGCCGCTTGAACTAAGGAGCTCCTGGAATCGTTTGGCCGGCTTGGAAACTCGCTGGGTGCAGGTTGAGGCGGTCTTGAAGGAGGCTCAGGGTCAAGTAGAGTTTCAATTTCCCGCTTCAGATTGATCCCTGGGAACATCTGTTGTGCCAAATATCAGCTTACCACAGCAAATAAACGGCGAGATCGAACTAGCCTCCCGAAATCGTCGCTCGATTTCCTTGACTCGCTTCTCAAGATACGCTGTGTAACTGGTGGAAGGCTTAGCATATTTCGACCACGATGTTTACTATGCATCTTACGATTCATCCGAAGGTGATTGGGGCTTCGCCGATCTCGTCCAGGTACATGGAATGTTTTGGCTCAAGCAGCTTGAGCAATTGTTCTTTGCCGCCGGGTTGAGCTCGCATCGAATCTTCGAAAAGGCGGTTAAAAGATTAAGCGTGATTACGATTGACCCGGACGTACCCCGCATTGCCAGCATTGATCACACCTAACTTCCATTTTATCCGGCGCTGGCTGCCTGAGTCGGGTGGCAGGTCTGGTTCCCAGAGTGTGAAGGTCCATCACACCTAATAGCAGAACTGCTGTTACCAACGGCTTGGAAAAGAGGTGGCAAAGAACCTACCAGATACATGAACGGTTTATTATCCAAATTGTAGCTGCGCCCGTGCAAACTCACCTCACGGTTTTACCCCGTCTTGGTCTGTTCGCGAGCCAAGCCAAGCGCGCCAGTTCCACGGTGGTCATAGTTGTATGAATGGCCCCACGTGGATACCGCTCAAGAAGGTATGACTCTGGATGCGAGAGGCAACTTTACGTAGTAGCTGAAACGTCAGTTTGGCATTTGAGTCATGGGCGGCAGTCGACCGTGGCACATTGAAATGACAATGTAGTGAAGAAGATTTTAGCTTATTTGCGTCTACAATACTTTTACTATTTTCGAGTCCGATGTAGCACTTGGACCTGACTTTGGTCACCCAAATATTCCCGTTTAAGCGTCATGGGCCAGCCAAAGCTTCTTCCGCCAGTCTCTATGCGCTCTGTAAGGGGCAAGAGTACTAAGAAACCAAGGTGAAACGCCTTGTGCGGTTTTCGGCAGAAACGTGCCGAAAGCCAGGCAAAACTCGCGTATTTTGTACTGACATTAGTCATTTGGTGAAATAGTACCAAAAACGAACTATCGGGTCATAAAGGTCAGTGACGTCATATGGACTCCTTTCAGCGTGATTTAACCTAGTTTTGCTTAGACTCCTAGCGAAGGTCAACGTTTGGCCACTTTCCCTGAATGCCAGCCACGGCACTGACAAAGCAGGAAGTCCCTGAGATGTATGCTATGGAATAATCGGACACGGTCCACCCAAGGATCGGAATACGCAGAAAGCAGCGTTTGTTGCAAGAACATCGCGGGACACCTCATCTAAATTCAACTCAGTGCCGCCCGGCACCTCAGTCATGATGTATGCGTCACCGTCGGTCGTATCCTCTACCAATCATATCCTGTTGCTCGGATTATGGCTTTCTGAAGTAGAATTACGTGCCCCCTACCTATGGCCGGAGGAAGGTTCTAAGAAAGGCTCTAACATGTCAATGGCAGGAGAAGTTTGTGCTGTGTGTGAGCCAGTGACACGAGCTCCATGTTATAGCCGATCCAATTCGAAGAAATGAGCCACCGCCGGGCGGTCACAGTAAGCCGGTATGCATATATCTTACTGTAGTTATATATCTTACGTTTACATGAGTTAAAATCGTTGTGCAACCACGAAAAATCATGATCATGAACTGGGGACCCGGTAAATTCTTTGTAACAATGGCCTACTTTTGTGACCAACGCGAGGTAAGGTTCCTCTTATTCGAATCGAATGTGGGCTCTATCTCGGTATTCTATTGAGCTAGTAGTGGTCTACAGAACCCCGAGTGCGTAATGAGCAACACGACAAAGTGGCTCGTTTCGGACAACTCACTGTTTAGGTTCTACTGTACTGCTCTCAGTGACTACCTCATGTCCTCCGCCTACTGTCTCATTTGGTGAATCGTTTAACGCGAGCATCCACCCACTAAGGGGCACAACACCCAGGTTGGGAATGGTGGCAGATGTACGACTCAAAGGGGACCTATTGCCAAAATTGTCGTTGGAAGAAAGATTCGGGGAGAGGAAGGAAGGACTGGGCTCCTGGTCTTGTTGCGTTACGCTGTTGAGCGAATATTCGTTTCCCGGCGTATAAGGCCGTAATTGAGTAAATAGGGCGGTAGACCATGAATGCTGATCTTCGCCCCGGAGTTCATCCTGGGGTGGTAGGGGGTAGGGCGCCTGTTTGGATGAGGCTGATGAAAGCTGGTGCACACCAGGAGCACTGGAGCGCGGGTTTGGTGGTGCCTCACCCGCAATAGCGGAGCGGGCGGAATCGTAATGGATAGAAGTATTAGTCGAATGGGACGCTTCGGTTTTAGGCAAATGAGTCTCGGATTGGGAAATAGGCCGAAAACCTTCGGGCATTGGTGGTGGAGAATATAAAATGTCGAAGGCCTCCGGGTCGATTTCTTCTTTGATTTGGGGGGAGGCGGAGTCTATTGGGTGGGGCATGGACTCGGAGGGATGAAATAGTGGGGGAGGCATATGTGTTCCCTGCAGTGTATGCGCAGCCTCGGCTCCTGGGGAGTTAGATTTTGCTGAGCGAATAGAGTGTGCGTTGGGTGATAGCTGGAGATGCCAAGACTGTTCGAACTCCCGAATAATATCACTAGCACAAACGCACATGAGAGTCAGCCAATACCAAAATACAGCGAGGGTGACGATGATAATGGGTTGGTCTGCCAGACTTTAGGTGGAGGAATACGAAATACACGAAAACTCACTGCCATCTCCCCGCAATATGGAAGTGTATCTCGCCGTCTCCTAATACTTGCATGCATGTCTTCACATCTTCCTCTTTCTGCTTAGTAGTATAGTCTTCACTTGCGGTCACGTCCGAACTTTGATATCCGCGCTCCGCAGCCAGCCCGTCCATTTTTCCTTGCGCCATCAAGTCAACCAAGAGTACCATTGCACTCGTGAAAGCACCCTCGATCATGCTCGGCACTCCACAAAAGCCGACGCCTCGATAAGCACGAAGAATGCTCGCACAAGCATGAGCTGCCTCGCGGCAGATCTGTAGGGAGGACAAGGCAACGGGGGAGTTCTTTGAGACGAAAGGTTGATTTATTGAGATGACCATATCGTAGTAAACCGCCCACATGGAAACGGCGAGGTAGAGGGAAGGAGATGGCGTGTAATGGTTAGGATGGGGGAGTCGCACTTGCGGAACAAGATCCGGGGTGAGAAGGCCATGAATCAAGCAGATACGGATGAAACAAGAAAGTTAGAGTTACGTTATGAAAAGTGAAGCTTTGCTTACGATGCAATGGCACAGAACGAGCCCAAACACCGAGCTGTATGTTCATATCTTGCATCATCCAAGCATCCCCTTCAGGCCCGCCTAGGCCCATTTGCCGCTTTGTTCGCTCAAGTGCAAACTTTCGAATTTGCCCGGAGGTAGTTAGGAATAGACACAATTAATAAAAGAAATCAACTGAAAGGCCTGACGGAGCTCTGCTTGTAAACTCGTACCACAGTTTGGAGAGCTCGGCCCAATACACGGCATAAGGAGACCATTTGGTTGAACATAGTGAACTGAGAAGGCGTATCCTGAGGCTGTACTGGGACAGGCGCGTCGGGTTCTAAAGACCAGTACTCGTCATCGACCTCCAGAACATCGTCCAAATCAGAACTATTCTATGCAATTAGTTACATAAGTAATAATACCTACGTGAACACTCACTCTAGGTCCTGCATTGTCCCAGGTCTTCCAAGAGTGATGCTACACCGAATTACGTCTGTCAGGTGAGCGTGATCGGACGGTTGGTTCAACAATGCCTCATCAAGCGGTCGAGGAGTAACATGGACCTGTGCTCGCCCCTAAATGAGGGCTTTCCGTGTTGGGAGAATAGGACTTACCAAAAGCATCGTTTATGTAACTCGTTCTCGAGTGACATAACTGGCTTTTTGCGATGACATCCAATGTCTTGCATGACGCGAATAGCGTTTCCAAGCACCGCCCATGTGCCGTGATGCGCGGATGTCCCATACCAAAAAAGTATCATCAGCTGTCAGTGAAGAATAATTCAGTCAAGGTATATGGTTATAGCAAGGGATATGCTGACCACCATGATCTGAACATCCCAGAGGGATGACTGGTTGATGAAGTTCTTATGCCATGGTTGCACTTGACGAAACCACTTGTACCCTGCACTTGAACGCTTAGGCCACCTTTCGTCAAGCACACGTGGATCGTCGCACGTCCGCGCGCCGTTAGCGCAGACAAGAAGTACCACACGCAAGAATGCTCCATCGCGCCTGTGTAGCCCTTCTTCCATCTTCTTTTCAAGCAGCGGCCGATGGACAACGGGAAAGAAAGGGTTTACGCTATTAAAGTACCCATCGAGCAGTTTGGGCATCAAATCGTCTGGTGGAAGTTCGAGCGAAAGCCCCTCCTCGGTGTTCCAAGGATTATTGTCCAATATCCGCCTCTCAGGAGCCGTGGGTCGCCAATACTCCGGTCTGCGATAAACATGTGGAACGGCGGACGAAGGACTCCCAATGCCGAAACTGGCTCGAAGGATCTCGGCGTCGCGCAAGAGTATCTCAGTGCTCGACTGCCCATGGTAGCGAGGTTCGTCCTCTTTGGTCGATTGCTCGGTAGCCCAGACAGTGTCGTTGTCGTCCAACTCAGCAGATGCCTGTTTGGGTCCGATGCTGGCGCGGCGTGCCTTTTGGATGAGCGCGAAGGCAGCTGGGGTATCAATGGATGCGACGGAGCGAGAGCTTGTTGGCACTGAGGAACCGGGGTTGTTTGGTCGACTCGAAGAAATACCGGGTGCAGGTCGAGGAGGGGTATTCGCGGAAGCCTCAGGGCCAAGCAGAGATTCGAGCTCGCGCTTTGGGTTGATGCCTGGAAACATCTGTAGTTAAGGATCAATTTATTAAAACATGGAATAAATCCAAAAATTGGGCTGGCCTGCTTCAACCGTCGTTCCATTTCCTTAACCCGCCCCTCAAGATACTCTATGTAACTAGTCGGAGGAATGCTCAGTGTATTTCGGGTACACCGTTTACGATGTACATTACGCTTTATCCGGAGGTGGTTGGGGCTTCTCTGATCTCGTCCAGCTACATTGGAGGTTTCGGCTCACGCAGCTTGTACAGTCATTTTGTGTCGCCGGGTCGAACTTGCATTGTCGGATCTTCGAAGAAGCGGGTAAAGAATTAGCCATAATTACGAATGATTTAGACATACCTCATGTTGCCAGCATTGATCACATGCAACTTCTTGTCTATCTGACGCTGGATGCCTGACTCGAAGTTTCTTCGAGGCATTAGGCCCGGTTCCCAGAGTGTGAAAGTCCATCGCACCTACTAATAGAATTCCTATCACCAACAGCTTAAAACGGGGCTTAGTGAAAGGCAAGCTACCAGATGAACGGTGGGCTTATAAGCCAAATTACAACTGCGTCTGTGCAAACATACCTCACAACTTTTATCCTCTCTCGGCCTGTTCACGGACCAAGCCCGGCGCACCAGTTCCGCAGTACATGTAATCGTTGTCC
Source organism: Ceratobasidium sp. C01 (assembly GCA_025200755.1). Lineage (NCBI taxonomy): Eukaryota > Fungi > Basidiomycota > Agaricomycetes > Cantharellales > Ceratobasidiaceae > Ceratobasidium > Ceratobasidium sp. C01. The sequence goes on along the minus strand of JANWGL010002892.1, from coordinate 3,231 downwards.
ATGGTACCACGTGGATAAGGTACTAACCAAGAAGGTGTGGCTCTCGATAGGCAATACCCATGTTTACGTGGGAGTCGAAACATCAAGCTGGCATAGCATATGCGGTATCGGTGAAAACAAGCCCACTCATTGAAAAGTTTGTTGATGTTGTGACCAAGGTTTCAAGTTTATTTGAGTCCATGGAACTTTTGGTTAGCGCTGATCTTGGACCCGACCTTGGCCCCAAATATGTCTTCGTTCAAGCGTCGCACATCAAACAAAGCATCTTCCACAACCTCCTCAAATATTTTAGAGAAGTCTAATTCCAGTCAAGGTCTCTACTCTACCGGCAATATCACCGCCGAATCTCCGCTACTATCGGGTCTCTCCTCCATCGACGATATACTTGGCTCAAGCGGACTTCCTAGAGGACAAACACTGCTCTTTCGCACACCAGATCCACATTCGGCATGGGGTCTTATGATATCACGATACGCTCTTGCTCAGGGACTCGTTGCTGGAGACGCCATCGTAGTTGTTGCCCAAGAGGACGATGCAAACGACCTGATCTCTGGTTGCATGTGGACAAGTGATGCAGTTGATGTTGTCTCGGCCGACACAGACGACATAGATCCAGAGATAGAGCCAGAAGGAGGCGTTAAGATTGCCTGGAGATATTCGAAAATGAAGCAGTTCTCGACTACTGTACCCAAACGAGGGAGCTTTGGGGGCACTGAAAAGGGTAAGATTAACTTTCGTCCTCACATCCTGATCTGATACACGTTTGGGCAATTCTTTATTTGCACTGCGATTGACCTGACGATCAGAATCCGCCACCTTCGACTTGACGCTGCGGATCCCAGCAAGCGTTGTCTCGCATAGTCAAAGCGTTGGTCAATTGATCACTATCCCAATACTTCAAAACCAAGCAGCCAAAGTATCGGCCTGTGACACTGTGCTAAGTAATGTGCATAAGCTTATTCGAGAGTTGTGAGTATTAGGCCGCTCTTCTATTGTAAATCTTACGCAAATTCGATAGGGATAACTCGGTTGGAGATGGATGTACTCGTCGGGCAGTCCGGATATTAATCCCAGACCTGGGTAGTTCGTCATGGGGTGATCTTCAACCTACCGTATGCCGTTCATTTCACATCGGACGCGCAAAGCTAACGGCAAGCAACACAGCAATTAATCCGTTTCTTGCATGCCCTACGAGGGTTACTCAGAGGAACCTCCGCCGCAGCATTCATCACGTTGTCTAGCACGCTTTCTGGTGACGACTGGGGTGGTTCTGGTTGGGCTGGCAAGCTCTCGCATATATCAGACGGGTGCATTACACTAGCAGGATTCGGAGGTATGTCCCTCGAAACAGTATTTCTTGATACGGCCGTAACAACCTCCAATCCCCAGACGATCCAACTGCCTCTCTGAGCTTCCCGACTCACCATGGATTGGTCAGGATAGCTTCGACGCCCTCCCCGGGAACGCTCCGCGCGCCATCGATCAGCCGTTCCATTTTACGTGGAATGACTAACTCAGGTATTTACTTTCGTTTTCGAGGCCAAGTAATCCAAATGATCCCTCTCCACAGGACCCCACGGTGGGGGTGAGAATAACCTTGCCTTCCGGTGCACTCGCCGCAGGTTGGTTATCGAAACCATGCACCTCGGAGCCGAAGGCGGTGTGGGCGCTAGACAAACTACTGCGCCCACGGATATCAGCGTCCAGCCCGAGTCGGCCCCCAAGCACCATACACATCCGACGGTACCGGGGGAATCAGCCCGCGTGAGCATTGCGCTCGACGATGGGACATCTATCTCGGCCAACGCTCTTCATCCTGTTCGGGACGGCTCCAAGGCGGAGAAGAGTACAAAGCCTAGGGCTAAACGTGTTGTATTTCAGTCCGATAAGCCTGAAATATATGATTTCTGAGCCTTTGGATTGGCTATCAATTGTGGTTAGGTCAGGCGTACGCTAAGTTACCCGATTGGATCGCCTTAAGCTAATCTCAGTAACCAGTCATACTTTCTCATTCAATCAAGCTAGTTCCCCGAGCTCAGGATATTCTCATAGAATATCTGATACAGGGAGTTGGTGTGAGAAAAGGCGCTCATCGTGACTTGTCGAGTAGTCCTATCCGGGCACGAGATATAGAGTGTATAAAATTTATCAACCTAGTACACGTATGGGTATCTAGTATTGAACTTCGTGAGAAGCAGACGTTATTCTATCCACAAGGAAAGATTTGTGACCGCTGAGAAAGTCGAAGGTGTTAAGCGTGACTGTCACGTGATTGCTCACCCACTCATCAGGTGGCTAGGATTCGCTCATCAGGTCTTTCACATCAGTTTTTGCCACAGATCTTTCCTTATAGGTTTCCGCCGATATCCCGACGAGTAGTGTGACAGAATTTAACTGTTCCTCCGAAGTTCCGATGTTGAGTTCGGCTCTAGACTGCTCACAGCGATTCAAAAACGTCTCGAGGAGAACCGGGCAATTTCTCATCAGACAATATGTATTAACGGGTGCAAAGATATCTAATGACATAGCCGATTCCAGTCCAAATCCTGAATCCGGGAATGGCTTAAGATAAGAATGAGGCAAGATTTTAGTTCTCGTAGCCACGGGGTCACTCAAACTACGCGGACTAGGCAAAACCACCCACTTCCACGAGATTTAGGACGAGAGGCAAAGGAACACCAGAATAATAAATGAAAATGGCGAACCCGATACGTTCATACATGTACACTCCATTCCACCCTTGCGAGACCTAATCCTGATAACAAAGCCATAGAGTCCGAGAGCTGAACAACCGCATAGCCTATGAGAACTCAGGCATTGAGCCATCCCATGGCTTGAAGAGCGCCCTTCGCAGCGATTTCCTTCGCAGCTTGTTTTGTTGGCGCCGTTCCGTAGCCTTTCGCCTGGCCATCGACTTTACGGATTCCACGTCTTATCAGTTGATCGGGTCCAAATCAAAATTCGGCTCGCTTACCCATAAGCCACATTGTCCACTCGGGGATGTGCTGTTGTCCCGACTTGTGCTGCTGCCACGAGATTGCCATCCGGTTCTTCATCGCCAACTCATTGAAGAGCGAGATGAACCCCTGGGACTGTTGCGCCGTGACCGGGGGCGGGGGTGGTGGGGGCATTGGTGGGGGCACGCCGTAACCTGGCGGGTTCGGTGGCATGCCCATCCCGGGAAACTGTTCGTAGCCACCCCGTGGCATAACGCCAGGTTGTGGCGCTTGA